>OX422186.1:12507920-12572161 GCA_949130485.1 Agelas oroides | reverse complement strand
GCAAACACATCCTTGTTACAGCTGGCTTGGCGGACCCAAATGTTTCTGGGGTCCCTAATGAGGAGGAGCTTACCCGGATGTATGCAGCCGTCATGAAGTTACCACACCCCCTTCCACACTGGGAGTTCTTCAAGGCACTCTCGTGCTTCAGAATGGCAGCCGTTGTGCAGGTATGAGTGTGGAGTTGTGAGGGTGTGAGTGAGAGTGTGTGAAGTTGTGAGGGTGTGATTTGATGTCAATGTGCAGGGGGTGTATGCCCGCAGTGTCCTCGGCAATGCCAGCAGCTCTCAGGCCGAGATGTTTAAAGATCTTGTGCAGCCACTGGCAAGTGAAGGTTGCTCCTTCATAGAGTAAGTGTGTGTGTGTGTGTGTGTGTGTGTGTGTGTGTGTGTGTGTGTGTGTGTGTGTGTGTGTGTGTGTGTGTGTGTGTGTGTGTGTGTGTGTGTGTGTGTGCACGTGTGTGTGTGTGTGTGTGTGCACGTGTGTGTGTGTGTGTGTGTATGTGAGTGAGGTGTACAGTGTTTCTCCTCTCCACACAGTGCTAAGAACAATCTTCCATCAGTGCTGGACTTTTGTGGGATACTCGCAGAAAGCACAAGACATTTTGCTGCAACTGAAGACCTTTATGCAGGAGTACATATACCCATCTGAGAAGGTGACCAATCAGATTACTCCATTTAGATTTAGTCACCTGACCATCTCATCTACATGAATATGCAACTTCTCTCATGTTTGTTACATGATAAATGGCAGAAACTGATTTTGCAATACAACTATCACATCCCTCCCCCTCCTCTCCCTCCTCCCCCTCCTCCCCCTCCCCCCCTCCCCCCCCCTCCTCCCCCCCCCCCCCCCCCCCCCCCCCCCCCACCCCCCCTCCACGCAGGAGTGCTACCTGCATGCCACTAACCCAGAGACCATGTGGACCATTCCCCCAATCATTGAGGAGCTGAAGCAGAAGGCACATTCTGCTGGTTTGTGGAACCTGTTTCTTCCCGGTGTGTCCGGTCTCACACAACTGGAGTATGCCCCCATGGCCGAAGAGATGGGGAGAAGTGCTTTTGCATCAGAGGTGTTCAACTGCAGTGCTCCAGATACAGGTATACCTTAGTCTTGCTTCCATGTCTTCAAGCCATTGAGCAGTTGGGAGCTACAGGTACCAATGTGCAGCCTCCTTCCACCATACCTACCCATCTCTCTCCCCCCCCCCCCCCACCCACCCACACCCACACACACACCAGGCAACATGGAGGTACTGTATTTGTATGGTAGTGAGCAAGCAGAAGAAAGACTGGCTAGAGCCATTGCTGGAGGGAAACATTCGCTCCTGTTTTGGCATGACAGGTGAGGGGTTTTACTGGATGTGAGAGAGAGGCAGAGAGGGAGGGACTGTGAGTGAGAGGCAGAGAGGGAGGGACTGTGAGTGAGAGTGAGGAGGAGAGAGGAGGGACTGTGAGTGAGGGGGGGAGAGAGGGAGGGACTGTGAGTGAGGGGGAGAGAGGGAGGGACTGTGAGTGAGGGGGAGAGAGGGAGGGACTGTGAGTGAGGGGGGAGAGAGGGAGGGACTGTGAGTGAGGGGGAGAGAGGGAGGGACTGTGAGTGAGGGGGAGGAGAGGGAGGGACTGTGAGTGAGGGGGAGAGAGGGAGGGACTGTGAGTGAGGGGGGAGAGAGGGAGGGACGTGAGTGAGAGGCAGAGAGGGAGGGACTGTGAGTGAGAGGGAGAGAGGGAGGGACTGTGAGTGAGGGGGAGAGAGGGAGGGGACTGTGAGTGAAGGGGGAGAGAGGGAGGGGACTGTGAGTGAGAGGCAGAGAGGGAGGGACTGTGAGTGAGGGGGAGAGAAGGGAGAGACTGTGAGTGAGGGGGAGAGAGGGAGGGACTGTGAGTGAGAGGCAGAGAGGGGAGGGACTGTGAGTGAGGGGGAGAGAGGAGGGACTGTGAGTGAGAGGGAGAGAGGGAGGGACTGTGAGTGAGGGGGAGAGAGGGAGGGACTGTGAGTGAGGGAGAGAGGAGGGGACTCTGAGAGAGAGGCAGAGAGGGAGGGACTGTGTGAGGGAGAGAGAGGGAGGGACTAGTGAGAGGGAGAGAGGGAGGGACTAGTGAGAGGGAGAGAGGGAGGGACTGTGAGTGAGAGGGAGAGAGGGAGGGACTGTGAGTGAGGCAGAGAGGGAGGGACTGTGACGTGAGGGGGAGAGAGGGAGGGACTGTGAGTGAGAGGCAGAGAGGGAGGGACTGTGAGTGAGAGGGAGAGAGGGAGGGACTGTGAGTGAGGGGGAGAGAGGGAGGGACTGTGAGTGAGGGGGAGAGAGGGAGGGACTGTGAGTGAGGCAGAGAGGGAGGGACTGTGTGAGGGAGAGAGAGGGAGGGACTAGTGAGAGGGAGAGAGGGAGGGACTAGTGAGAGGGAGAGAGGGAGGGACTGTGAGTGAGGGAGAGAGGGAGGGACTGTGAGTGAGGGGGAGAGTGTTGAGGTGAATGTTTCTTTCTGTGATCACAGAGCCAGGCGTAGCATCCAGCGATGCCACAAACATCTCCTGTAGCATCACTCGAGACGGAGACTCATATGTGATCAGTGGACGCAAGTGGTGGAGTAGTGGGGCAGGAGACCCACGCTGCAAGGTGGCCGTTGTCATGGGAGTTACCAACCCTGAGGTAAAGCGGCCATACTTTGACATTTGCACCCCAATGACCCTACCTTGTGCACTCACAGGCAGACCGGCTGCACCGCCACTCCATGATTCTCGTTCCCATGGATACTCCTGGAGTCAGGAAGATACGCCCTCTTACTGTGTTTGGCTATATGGGTATGTTAGGTATCCTCATTCCCTAGATACATTGCCTAGTTACACTTGTTGCTATGGGCTAACTTTAGTCTCGTGCGTTTGACACTAGACGCTCCACATGGACATCTTGAGATTGAGTACGACAACGTCAGAGTACCTGCCAGAAACCTTATTCTAGGTGAGTCACTGGATCAATGGACCTCTTGACCAACTGCTGGTAACAGTAGTTTTGTGATCACCACCAAATGAAGTATAGTCTGTGCCTTCCTCCTCTTTGTCTTTCTCAGGGGAAGGCCGTGGGTTTGAAATTGCCCAGGGTCGACTTGGTCCTGGCCGGATCCACCACTGCATGCGTCTCATTGGGATGGCAGAGAGGGCACTAGAAATGATGTGCAAACGGGCGTTCACACGCAAGACCTTTGGGAAAATTCTTGCAAGACATGTGAGCCGAGGTCTGCTTGTAGTCTCATTCCCAGTCTGCTGCTGTATGGTCTGGGTATGAGGCAGAGCTCTTGTATACTCCAGCCGGGGAATGAGTCAGAGCTATGATATGTACCGAAGTCCATTTTCTTTCTCTGTATCTGTCTAGCAAACGGTACGGACAGCTATTGCTAAGTCACGGATGGAGATAGACCAGAGCCGGCTTCTGGTGCTGAAGGCAGCACATGCCATTGACTCCTGCGGCACTAAGGCTGCCAGAAAAGAGGTAGGCATGTGCATGTCTGTTGTGTCAATTGCATCCCTCCTGGCAACCAATCAGATTGCAGTATTGTTGTCATTACTGCATATCCCGTTCAGATTGCAGCAATCAAAGTGGCAGTGGCACAAATGGCATGTCGGGTGGTGGATCGTGCCATCCAGCTCCACGGTGGAGAGGGGGTGAGTCAGGATTCTTTCCTACCCCACTGCTTCGCTGGGGCCAGGAGTCTGCGCATTGCTGACGGCCCTGACATTGTTCACCTGGAAACTGTAGCTAAGCTGGAGCTACAGCCTCACGCTAAGCTCTGACATAGAGTGGATTGGGTTGATTGCTGTTGGGGTGTGCATGTTAAAATCTTCTTAAGTAATACCTATCATCTAAATTGCAATTGGTATTTTTATATATCATGGTTGTTAGATGTTAACCAGGTGGAATGGGTTGATTGCTTCTGAGTGTGCATTTATGTTTACGTGTGCTTGGATAATTTAACTAACAATTAATTCCTGTGTATAATTGATATTTTTATCGTGGTTCATATAAGCAGGTGGATTGAGTTGATTGCTGTTCGGATGTGTTTATGTGCACTGAATATTTTAATTAGGGTTCTTGGTAGAAATTTACTTCCACGCATGTTAGAGCAGAAGTACTCTGTGTGAACATACTTAGTAGCCATCTTCCCTGTCCTTGTTAGCTCCTAGACCCTCCATGAGTCTCAATAATGAGGGGGGGGGGAACCTGTTACCATGGTGATGGATACCCAGTGGCAATACCATCTCAATGAAATATGAACACACTGTTTATACAACCGCTATTGAAATGTTAAGTGTGAAGCCAGGTTGGTAACTGCTGTGGGCAGATGATCTCTTGCACGCTACCACATCCAAATGGGGCTGCAATTAACCAGATGGTGCAAAAACATCCGCTAAAAGCCTAGTGAGAACCCTAGCCCTCTGTGCAACATATTTTTTAAAAGGTTCACATAACCTTCCGGGCTACAGTTCACCCAGTATGGGGATTCAGCAATTATAAGGCAATTTCTTTACACATGGGGTGGTTGCATGCTCATTCATGTGGGGATACCATATCACTGGTGCGTGCAAAGACACCACATCCTGAAACCAAAAGGCGTTTATGATGTACCGAACCAGAGTCAGTCACAAGAACCACTTCTCCTGTTGGGACTGCATCTTGAGGAATGTCGTCTGTGCCAGCTGCTCCATCCTGGCCAGCTGGGCAACAGAGGCTGCCAGCTGAGCCACGTGGCTCTCATGAGCCAGACCTGATTGCCGCCTCCTCTCACCGTATGTGACTTTACCATCAAATTCATTAACTGGTACTTCAAAGGCTTTGGAAACTTCCGGTACCATGACTCCCAGATGTTCTTCTATATCAGCTATGTACTGTGTGTGTTGTGTGCATGTGTGTGTGAGGGAGGGGGGGGAGCAATGGAGTTCTGAATGTTTGTGAAGCAGAAAACTTAGCGCTTGTTCAGACACTACAAGAAAAGCCTCAAGCAAGCCCTAAGTCCTCCCCCCCCCCCCCCCCCTCCCTCTATCTAGGTAGACATTGATATCTTGCATTTTTGCATATTGTAGCAATCAAAAACTGGACAGTGGGAAGGTCTGGGAATGAGGCTATGTGTGTGGTGGTGGTATTCCCGTCAGTGTGAGCACTGTTACCAGGGGTACAGACTCACCTGCATTTCATTGTACCAGATGGCACAGCCACCGTTCTCTCTCAGCTGTGTGTTCCTGCAGCTCTTCCCACGGCTCGGACATGTGTGGTACCAAACCTGCAGAGAATGTGTCTTATGTAGTTGGAGCCTCTAGCCTTGTTCCCAGGCCTCATGCACAGCCACTGCCAACTGTGCCTGCGAGCAACTCACTTCATATGGATTCATGCTTCTAGAAACAGGTATAAGGTCGGCAGAGATTTGCCTCTGGAAACAATGCATGGGAGACTATTGTCTGGGTACACTACACAAGTTTTCTCCTTGCTGGAATGAAGCTGACCTTGGTACCAATGCACCATGTGATATAACACACAAACACAGTATGTATGTATGTACAATATGACCTTTGACCCCCAAAGGTTACTGACCTTTTCCTTGACCTTGGAGACCAGGGAGATGGCGAGGCCCATCCGGTCTGCCCGGCCCACACGCCCAATACGATGCACATAGTTTTGCTTCTCATCCGGGAGGGTGACGTTGACTACGAAGGGGATACCTCTGATGTCAATTCCCCTCGCTGCCACATCCGTGCAGATGAGGAACCTCACCTCACCCTCCTATAAACAAGGGAGGGAGGGGGAGGGGGACAGAGCAAGATGGAGGGAGATGTAAGATGAAGAGAATAGAGAGAGGACATGATAGCAACTATACCTTGAAAGCTTTCAGATTTGCTTTACGTTCCTGTGGTCTTCGATCACTATGGAGGCAGACACACGAGTACTCATTCACCATTGCCTGAGGACCTGAGCAAGGGATGGATATACTAACATGCACAGTAAGCTACACTGCAGAGGGTCACACAGACCTCCACCCAGAGACGTGAGGTACTAACATGCACAGTAAGCTACACTGCAGAGGGTCACACAGACCTCCACCCAGAGACATGAGGTAGTTTTCAACGTTGTCACAGTCGAGTTTAGTGCGGCAGAAGATGATAGCTTGGTCCATCTTGAGGGCAGAGATGGCCTTGACTAGGTACTCAGCCTTCAGCACCTTCACCGCCTCAGAGAGTGATTCTGTGTGTGTGTGTGTGTGTGTGTGTGTGTGTGTGTGTGTGCGTGCGTGTGTGTGTGCATGTGTGTGTGTGTGTGTGTGTGTGTGTGTGCGTGCGTGTGTGTGTGCATGTGTGTGTGTGTGTGTGTGTGTGTGTGTGTGTGTGTGTGGAGGGACATTTCATGGGAGGGAGGACACGTTTCTGTGTGCATACAGTACCTGCAGAGTGGTTGCCAGGACGAACATTGTCATGAGAATGAATTCCATCAGTCTGCAGAAGGTAACCATGGCCATGCATAGAGGGTTAATTAACATTGTCAGTCTACAGAGGGTTAAACAAAATATTACATTTTGTGTGTATAGGGTTAAATTAACTAACATCACATCAGCAACAAGGGTTGATACCTAACATAAAATCCTTCACTACATTGTGACTTATGTATGGCGACATACCTTGACTTTCCTGCTGAGGCTGTGCCAGGATGTGTCAGTGCTGGGGTCTACATAGCAGACGAGATGGTGGACTGTGTCTGGCACTGCATCCTGCCCCTTCAGGTCCACCCAAGTTGGGAAATGCATGATTTTGTCCTGTCAGTGTGTGCATATGATATGATGTTGTGTTGGTGTGTGTGGTGCACGTATGTACATAGATATAAATGTGCGGCCGAGTCTTGAGGAAGACAATACCTCCAGCTGAATTGTGACATGAGTGGCTCACTTGACAACTGTCTCGTGTGCTGTAAACTCTCATTAAGTACTTTCATTTTACAACAGCGAGAATGTTCCCTGAACCAGCTAGTCAGTCTGGGTAACCACCCACTTACAGCTAACTTCTTGACTTCAAGGTTGTGCAGTGTTGCTGAGCACACGACCATCTGTTGGGAGAGGAATGCACACAGTTCAAACTGTCCCACACTGACTATCACATGACATCATTTGATGTCCTCCAACCTGCAACCTCCTTCCCTCAGGCGTCACTTTGGGAATCATGTTATAGACTCTCGTAATGAGGTCACTGTAGCCCTGACTTAGTAGCCCATCCTGCACATGGTGTGTGTGTGTGTATATGATGTGCGCATGGTGTGTGTGTGTGTGTATATGATGTGTGCATGGTGCGTGTGATGAGTGGTCTGTGGATGTACGGGGGCTGAAGGTGGTGAGGGTGTGCATGGTGCGTGTGATGAGTGGTCTGTGGATGTACGGGGGCTGAAGGTGGTGAGGGTGTGCATGGTGCGTGTGATGAGTGGTCTGTGGATGTACGGGGGCTGAAGGTGGTGAGGGTGTGCATGGTGCGTGTGATGAGTGGTCTGTGGATGTACGGGGGCTGAAGGTGGTGAGGGTGTGCATGGTGCGTGTGATGAGTGGTCTGTGGATGTACGGGGGCTGAAGGTGGTGAGGGTGTGCATGGTGCGTGTGATGAGTGGTCTGTGGATGTACGGGGGCTGAAGGTGGTGAGGGTGTGCATGGTGCGTGTGATGAGTGGTCTGTGGATGTACGGGGGCTGAAGGTGGTGAGGGTGTGCATGGTGCGTGTGATGAGTGGTCTGTGGATGTACGGGGGCTGAAGGTGGTGAGGGTGTGCATGGTGCGTGTGATGAGTGGTCTGTGGATGTACGGGGGCTGAAGGTGGTGAGGGTGTGCATGGTGCGTGTGATGAGTGGTCTGTGGATGTACGGGGGCTGAAGGTGGTGAGGGTGTGCATGGTGCGTGTGATGAGTGGTCTGTGGATGTATGGGGGCTGAAGGTGGTGAGGGTGTGCATGGTGCGTGTGATGAGTGGTCTGTGGATGTATGGGGGCTGAAGGTGGTGAGGGTGTATGTTCAGAATTTCTTACCGCTTCATCCAGCACATAGAACCGAATCTATATAAAAAGAAATATGGCATCACATGTGAGAGTCACATGACAGTCATACGGTGGTCACATGACAGTCACACGGTGGTCACATGATGATCACATGACAGTCACATGACAGTCACAGGACAGTTAAATGATTACCCCAGAGAGGTCTAGTTTGCCGGTGCCGATGAGGTCATCCAGTCTTCCTGGTGTCCCACACACAATGTCCACTCCTCCCTGCAGGGCTCGTATCTGCTCCTTGGCACTGTCCCCTCCCATCACCAGCAGTTCTCTGCGCACAACAGAACTTAGCAGTAATCTCATTGGTCAGAGTGTAGCCTCCAAGATCCACGTGGGGTCTCTATATGTCAATGAGCTCCTCGCACACAATAAAACATAGGCCACTTGTAAATGTCATCTGGCAAAGAAAGTGTCCTAAATCTTGCAGACACTCTGCTGACTATAAGAACACACTTGCCTCCCCCTCCCCCCCCCCCCCCCCCCCCCCCTCCCCTCCCTCCCCCCGGGTGAGGAAACCTACACAGCCTGAAAACTTGACCCACACTGGCTTTCCTTTATATGAAGAATTTATTTATTATTATTTTTTTTGTGTCTGCATTTGAACGCCTCATCAGGTGGAAAGGCTAACCGAATGCCGGGTGCCGGGAGGTGCTTCTTGAACTGTGTGATGTTGTCATGGGTCTGCTGGGCCAGCTCACGAGCAGGCTGAGGGAGAGAGAGAGAGAGAGAAGTGATGGTCGGTGTTACAGGAGTGTAATCTATCGGCTTGCTCTGAACCAGAAGGTGGAGAGAGGCTCACTCCAAACCAGAAGGTGGAGAGAGGCTCACTCTGAACCAGAAGGTGGAGAGAGGCAATGGAAAGTCAATTCTGGTACTGTAAAGTCTCATTCCCAGTGTTTAGAAAGAAGGTAGGCCATACCATCCACCCACTCACCCCCTCACCCACTCACTCACCCACCTACTCACTCACTCACCCCCACTCACTCACTCACCCACCCACCCACTCACCCACTCACTCACTCACTCACTCACTCACTCACCCACTCACCCACCCACCCACCCACACTCACTCACCCACCCACCCACCCACCCACCACCCACTCACTTCAATTATGAGTGCAATTGGAACATGTTTGTTGCTGGCAGCCACTGGGACACGAACTGTACAGTATGGAGGGAGGAGAGGAAAAATGAAGAGAGGAAGGGATGGGTAAGGGAGGGAAAGTGTAGGAAAATGTTACGTGGCATACAATTTACAAGCTATGCACCTTGAAATGGGATGAGTTCTTGAGCCTTTGACAGTGGAGTATATCCACCCTGTAATAAGAGCAATGTGTACAGTGTACAGTGTATGCAGTGAAGACAGTAAGTCTGATTCCCACACCACACCCAATACCATGTGTACAGTGTACAGTGTACAGTGTACAGTGTACAGTGTATAATGAATGCAGTAAGTCTGATTCCCACACCACACCCAATACCATGTGTACAGTGTACAGTGTATAATGAAGACAGTAAGTCTGATTCCCACACCGCTCTTAGACCACATGGTAGCACCTGAGGTTGGTTCTTGAATGGAGTGTCTCCAAAGTTAAATTGCATTTCAGCGTTCTGTAGGATCAGCAGGTATCGTTCTCACTTCAGGAATTGGGGTATGGGAATGCACAAACATATAGCGGTATATACCTTCAGAACAACAGCTGCAAAAAATGTTTCTCCATGGAGGTGCTTGGGGATGTCAAATGCCTTACCAAAGAAATTTCCTGTGAACAAAAAAAAGCAAGTTTTGGTATGAAGATGGAAGAGGAAGAGGAAGGGAGGAAGAGAGGAAGAGGAAGGGAGGGAGAGAGGAAGAGGAAGGGAGGGAGAGAGGAAGAGGAAGGGAGGGAGAGAGGAAGGGAGGGAGAGATGAAGAGAGGGAGAGGAAGGGAGGGAGAGATGAAGAGAGGGAGAGGAAGGGAGGGGGAGGAAGGGAGGGGGAGGAGGGAGAGAAAGGGAGGAAGAGAGGGAGAGGAAGGGAGGGGGAGATACCATTTTTGCTGTAGGCAATGCTTCCATTGTTGAGATCAAGGTAGCAGCCAATGGTGTCATTCTTGCCATATGCCTGTGGGACCGTGAGAGGAAGAGGCGGTGAGGGAGAAGGTCAGTACACTACATACACGTGACCTACCTCTCCATAGCTGTCAAACTGGCTGCTGACTGACTTCTTGCCTGTCCCTCCGAAACCAAAGCCATATTTATCTTTGCCTGGTGGAGAGTGAGTACCAAGCTATGAAGCACACACCCACACCTATCATTCCCTCACCCCCTCATCCACACCCCTCACCCTACCTAGCTCAAGGGTAGCATTCTGAGTGGACCATCCAACTCGACACAACCCTTCATCTGTCACTGTCGCCTCAAAATAGTGCAGCCCTACAGAAGAACATCCACTGTCATCCAGCAATCAACTAACTAGTTACTCACCAGTAATGCTAAGTAGACTATACCAACTGGTTGCTCACCAGTAATGCTAAGTAGACTATACCAGCTGGTTGCTCACCAGTATAGACTATACTAGTTACTCACTAGTGAAGAAAACCTCAAAATGTAAAAAAAATAGAGATATACTCTTTATTTCACTAGCACCACTTAAAGTTTCTCACTAGTGAGTAGAGAAACCCTCAAACTGTTATACAATGTGTCTCGAGATACAACTCTTAGTTGCTAACTAGTACACCAAGCAGACCTTTGTTCACTCCGAGAGACGACCTGCAGCCTTGCCATGCCCTGTGCTCCCGGCACTGGCAGAGTAGTCCCTCTGGTGAGATGGCTGAAGGAGGAAGAGGATAGCTTCTACGAGCATCCCTACAGAGCTACACACACTCACCCATCATGTCTCCACGGTCATACACGTTCATAGCCATTTTCTTTGAGTCACCTAGCCATGAGAAGAATTAATGTGCGTGGATAATTTCTGTGTGCAGGGTTACATGAAGGGTGGTCATCATGAAGTAACAGCTAGCTATATGGCTGAGTTGCACCTGTTGTTTCAGGCGTCACCCTTCCAGTCTTTCCTGCTTTCCTGTCTCTGAGTGTTTCATTGACAATCTGAATGATTGGCAGACAGAAAGCCTGTGTATATGTGCATGTGTGGAGAGGAGGATGGGGGAGGAGGATGGGGGAGGAGGATGGGGGAGGAGGATGGGGGAGGAGGATGGGGGAGGAGGATGGGGGAGGAGGATGGGGAAGGTATGAAATGATGCTTGGAAGCAAACAAGAGCCGCAGGACACATACCCCCGTCTTCCCACTGCCAGTCTCGGCTGCCTGCAAGACACAAATAAAATATAGTTTGACCACACCCACTCCCTCCTATGGTCTGACCACACCCCCTCTCCCCTAGTCTAGACCACACCCCCTCTCCCCTCCCATAGTACTCAAGAGTATTCACCATTAGCACATCTCCACCGCCCAATATTAGAGGAATCGCCTCTGCCTGAACATCAGTGGGGAGACTGTGTACATGTGAACGAATGGGTGTGTGTGTGTAAGGAGTGGGGGAATGGTGTAGGTCTAGAGAGGCTGCGTTGTGTCTGGGAGGACGCTTACAGCCAGTCTATCTCCTCGATGGCCTGTATGATCTCAGGCATCACAGCTAGCTCTGCATGGGTCAGAGAATTAGTAACATTGCTGGCTCTCTTCCGTCTGCATAGCATAATGGAAGATCTTGGAAGGCCAGCTGCAAGCACTCACCCGAAAATGCAGTCATTTTGCCCACCAAAACGCAATGCTTTCATTGACAGCAACCACGCATGTGGACTGCAGCAACGCACCAAGGTATTCGGTGTCCATTCCACGTTCCGGAATGGAACGAAAATCATTACTTTCCCAGGCAATAATTAATAACCAAAGTCGCTTATGAATACTGACCATCACTTCTATTCCAATTTGACAGGCGATATTAATGGAAAAAAAGCAGGCAATTTCAAAATTTGATTCACAGATAAAGTATTACAGCAATCAATCAATGACTGTGCACTACAAAGCTAGAACCTATATTTGAGGGTTACAGAGACCAATAGTACGACCTGGTACATTAGTATTGGATCATGAATCAACATGATCTAGAAGAATTGCAAATTTGAGGGGCCAAAAATAGTGGAGTATAGTATGTAAAAGTTCATAGCATACAAAAAAGTGAAACAGCGCAGTAACATGCTTGTACCTGGAAAATAACTCCCTGTATGTTCCTTACCAGTATAAAAATACTGCACGAGATGTTACAAACGAGATGAAATTGGTGGCATATAAATTTCACTAGGATGGGTGGTCCAGAGAAAAACAAAATGAAAAAAAATGTGATCTTGATACAGTTTCCTATCCATCAGTGTTTGCTCAACAGTGAGGTGTGTACCTATGAACTTGGTGGTGATATGCGTTTGTAACTGGAGTATAGGAATGACCCATTACATTCAGAGGAACTGTAGAGGAGGAGTATGGTATAGGGTGAGAGGGTGGCGTGAACGTTGGTAGGCCAGCTGACGGTGGTGCCGAGATGACTGATGTTGGAGGACTAGTGGGGGAACGGAAACCGGGAGGAAATGCATTGGGAGGTGAGTTGGCCCATCTATCCACTTGTTCTGGCTTCATGGGGGCTGAAACAGGACTGGTAGGGACAGGGTTGAGGGTCTTTGGGACTGTAGGGGGTTGGGGTGGAGGAGTGGTTGCAAGGGCAGGTGTTGCTTTATCCAGCTGGTTGCTGTTGGTGGTTTCAGATGCACATGATTGTGGGCTGCTGGCAGTTGTGCTGCCAGGAGAAGAGGCCGTTGCTGTGTTGTTCTCCGAGTTGCCACTCTGTGTGTTGCCATCGCTTGGTGTTGATGCAGCTGCAGCCTTCTCAGCTTTTCTCCACTTTGCTCTCCTGTTTTGGAACCATACCTTGAGGGTAGAGGGAAAGAACAATAAGAACATTGTCCTGTTACTAGTGTAAGGGAAAGTTGTAGCAAGAGATGTAGTATGATAGATTGCTAAGGTGCAAGGTGCATAACTACTTGAACAGTTAACAGTATCTTTCTTCTCACCTGCACTCTAGCTTCAGTGAGGTTGATTTTCATAGCAAGCTCTTCCCTCATAAACACATCAGGATAACGGGTCTTCTCAAAAGCCTTTTCCAGTTCTTCAAGCTGCTGGGTGGTGAAATTAGTCCTGTGTCTCCTCTGTTTTCCTCTGCGGTAGTTCTCTGGCCTTGAGAGCCCTTGGGCCATAGCCATGGAGGAGGGAAGAGGCTGGCCGGGATGGTACAATACGCCTGGCTGACTGCATGATGCTCCAGGAACTGCAGCTGCCATGGAGGGACCTGAGGGAGAAAGGGTAGAAGTTTCTTGTCACTCTTTGTCACAACAGTGTGCATGTGTGGGAGACATGCAGTCCACAACAACTACCAGTAGTAGAAACATGCTCTGTCAGCTCTTCAACAAAGCACAGGCACGCTTGTACAGAACTGCTAAGTTGCAAAGCTACTGCAACTACACAATACGCACTCCTTCATTCCCAAAAACCTCGGTTATTCACAATGCATGCAGTTATTATTACTGTACGTACGGCTACTATGCATGAATGGCAAGTGCCCGAGGTGCTTACTGATATGCAGAAGGCCGGGAGGTCCAGTTGGCGCCATCACAAGGTGGGGGTTGAAGCTGGGAAACTGGTGAGGAGACGACCCAATGGGCATACCCGTGGTGGTGGGCATGCTCATGCTCATGCTGAAAGTCGTAGGCTTTTGATCAATGATGAGCTGGTCGCTGACGTAGCCAGGCGGGGAGGTCAGCGACGGCGAGTCGAGCGAATAGTGCCGATTGAGTTTCCCATTCGCCATGTCCGGCAAACGGAACCTGTCTGCAGATGGATGCACAATCAAAACGCTGCTGCTGTGCATACGGAGGGCTGTGGCTGGGTTAGTGCGTAGGTCGCAACAAGTAAATCTTCGGCAATCAAGTCGCTATACGGTAATAATACTTGCAGCGGTATCGCAGTACTCTCTCCGCCTTCACCAGAGTTGCACTGAACTTCGAGTCTCGGGGATTTTATTTCTTTTTGTTAACACTTCCTTCCTCTCAAGCAGTGCAGCAATCACAAGTGATTCGCACCAATTTACACTCTGGTTTTTATTTCTCCGCGGCGGCGACGTCATTTCGTGTTATAATAAGCGCATATGTAATGAATAAACTAAAGGAGCCACGCCTTCACTCCTACGCAGATCCACTCTATTTACGACGATAGCTAGTTCCCATGGAGCGTGCAAAAGCTTACAATTTCCAGTCTATGCAAATTTTATACATACAGCAAAACAGGGAAAAAGGCCAACATACATTCACAATGCATAAATGTCCTGAGATTAAATGCATGGTTCAGATAAATACTTCGAGTTCAGTTCTCACAAAATTATTCTTCTCATCATCTGGAACTTTTGGGAATGCAGCAACCAAGGCATCCTGAAAGAGCGTGAGAAGAAAATAAACTGCTGTCACCAGTACACAAATTATGATGTTGAACCAATAATTTCTGGTCAGTTGCAGGGTGTGCTGTTTTTGCTGTAGGCTGTGGCTACTCTTTGACCTACTGCAGCACGATGCATAAACAAGTGCTCTGCATGGTAGTTGTGCACCGTGTGTGCAAATGTATCCTCTAAATACACATTATGCAACATCCTAGCCAAAGGTGTGTCCCAGAGGACATCATTCTACCTGTGATCCAATGTACAGACTGTTGTAGATCTTCCAGTAGACTTCACGCACCTTTCTGGCTGGATGGAAGAGCCCCTGAAGAGAAGAAAGAGAGCAAACTGGTGTCGAGTGCCAATAACGTGAGCCGCACCCCCCTCAAACAATACTTGTATCACTGCAGTACTGTGACCCTTTACTGTACCTGCATTGTGTACAGCAGCACTTTTCCTGGGCCCACGGCTACTCGCAGTCCCTCCACAGCATCATTGAAAGACTGTACCATATGTGGAGAAGTCTCAAAGATGTTTGGCCAGACACAGTTCATGAGGTGCACCAGAGCATCTTCACAACCAAAGCCATACACTCCTAATGCCATGTGCTTCACAGCCCAGCAGGCTGTCTGACGATGCACCAGGTCCCTGGTGGAAGTGTGTGCATGTGTGAAGAATGTTCATAAACTCAATCCCATAGCTTCCTCTGTGTATTTAAAGCTTTTCAAGTATTTGGACCTTCTTAAGTGTTAATATAAGGGCAGCACTTGTTAATACAGGCAGAGTTTAGTCAGATTAGCATGCATTAACACTTGAAAATCGCTAATTTGTGTTTGAAGGTGTTGAAGGTGTGAATGTCCTGGGGGCATGAGATAACCTCCAGGTGCAGGTAAGCTGAGAACACAAACATGAGGAATCATTAGCTAATGGAGCCAAGTATGTCACGTGAAATACCAGAAGGTGGATACCTGATGCTCTGCTGCAGAGTAAACAATGCCGCTTGCTTAATAATGCAAATACTCCTAATTGAAAAATGATACCATCCAAAGTGGAGTACCTGCACCAGCTGTACATGTTGGTATCACAAACTAGCTTATTTTATTTTAACTACATATCGTCAACCTTCCGTTCTATCATTGGCTCCTCTCTCTCTCTTTTCCTCTCAGAATAGGATGCAACATTGCAAGTGTAAACACTACTGCCAACTATACACTTCCAATTCCCTGTACAGTTCTGTGTGTGGTTCCTCTTCCACTCCCGGTACGCCACATTCCGGCCACAAGCTTCCACTGCATTCTTTGCTACCAAGTATTACTGTCCCAATTCACCCTCACCCATTGTCCACCACTACCGTTCAATAACAATAACAAGGTTACCCCAGTGACCCTAGTGATCTCCTGTAAGCATGCATAGGTTACATAATATCCTCATAAATTTAATTTCCCTTAGGAAATTAGCAATTGATCAGAGCAACGAGAAACTGCTCTACTATAACTATACATACCAACATGAAAATGCTTTAAATGTCAGCATTGGTGTAAACAAGGGTGACCCCAAAATGGAAGCAGACTTGTAAGGGTTCTCGCCTGGGAGTAGCCTCAGGCAATCTGTAATGTGAGCAGAAGCCTCTCAAACCTGTCAATTCAAGCCATACAATCTCCAAAGTGACACTAAGTGATAAAGGGCTTCTGTGAAACACAAGACCATAAGGCCATTCAGGAGTCACACACATAACCGTGACTTCTACCAAAGGCTACAGATGCCAAAATATTAACGTTGGAGAATATTTTAAATTTACTGTTGTATACTAAAATGAATTTGGTCAATCTACAATAATTATAGTGGATTCCAACTGGTGTCAACATATGCCTAATTTACTAACCACAAATTTGTCACATTAGGGGATTGGGACAGTAAGGGACAGACTTGCCCAAAATGGTGGAACCTTCAGACAAAGTTCACTAAAATTAATATCCCATGCTGGCACTGTCGTCATGCACATCATGCACATACATACACACACACACACATTGCACACACATACACATTGCACACATGCATGCACACACATGCATGCACACACCTCTTGCAAAGGCACACAGATTGGACTTCTGGAGGGCTACATCCTCAAAGAGGTGAAAGGTTAACAACAATTAGTGAGCACTAATAGGATTACTAATTATGTAGTATTTAAAGGGCTTGGAATCCCAGCTGAGTGGATGCCGAATGCATTGCTCCAGTAGGTCCAAATTTTGACAAACATAAACATCAGCTTAAGTGTCATGTTTCCTTGTTCTGTGTTTGCTCTGAGCCAGAAGTACATGGAGAGAAATAGCCCAAGGCACTTTGGTGGCCCCCAAGAAGCTGGTAATTGCCCCAATCAGTCCTCTATTCTGGACCTGGCTGCAACAATGCCCCCACCCAGGCAATCCCTGCTACACAACAGAACTATAACAAAAAGCAAGTTTTGATGTGTCTGGTAGGTAGCCCCATGAATGCCTCCTTTCTCCATGTGGAATCATTTTCGGTTTCAAATCAGGATTACTTTTGTTCTGAGTAAAGTTAAGACCCTGCGAACTGCATGACATGGAGCTATATCTATACTGCTGTGATAATCTAATATTAGACATGTACGGCTGTGCATGATAGCATGCATTGCACTGTATACACAGTGGCTGAAACCAGGCCCTTTCTCCTTCTTTGGTTCCTTCAAGCCTAAGAGCTCGGCTAGGTAGTCACATGACCTCACATGACCTACCTGTCCATCAGAGCATCTTCGAGCAAGGGTGTCACAGCGTAGATGTAATCCTTTCCCATCTCCCCAATGTATTCAAAGAGAAAGGAGAGAGACTTGAGGACGCCATTCTGGACGTTCAGCTCAGGCACACGATACTCATTCATGAGGGCGGGGAGGACGGTAAAGGGGGAGCAGGTTTCAGCCACAATGGCAATGGCGACCGTGGTACACACTCGCATCTGTCTCTCCTGCACCTTGAGGTTGTTCAGGAGCGTTGCCAGTACGTCTTGTGGCCTATGAACACATCAAGTGGGAGGAAGGAAGTGTGTAGAGTAAATAATGCATTCTTGGCTTTTCAGTTCTGCAACTACCTAGAAGAGGTGCTTAATGGGAACTGTGCAAGCCCCAAAGTCCCAATGACCTCACCCCAAAGCTACAGTTTGTAATTTTCAGCCAGCTTCCTGACTCTTTGAGGACACCTCTCAGTTTGCAGGTTTCTGGGAGATGCTTTGACTGGTGGGCTGGGAAAAAATGCTGGAACACCTCCAGTTTAAATGAGATGTCTCAGCTGTGCCTCTGGCCAATTTTCCTACAACCACTTGAAGCACATTAGGGTCATGATAAAGTAGGCAAGTGTCCCCAACCGTACACATTTCCTTACCCAATGGCTTTGGCGATGTATCCGAAGGTGTTGACGGTGGCACGACGTATCGCCTTCTTGTGGGCTTTGAGAAGCTCCAGAAGTTCAAAACAGATCCTCATCCATTCTTTTGCTGGAACAAACTCAGCTCCGCGGTCAGCGATCCTCCCCACTAGGTCAATACAATTCTCCTGCACCTTTTCGTGCCTGTGTGTGTGTATGTGTGTGTGTGTGTGTATGTGTGTGTATGTGTGTGTGTGTGTGTATGTGTGTGTGTGTGTGTATGTGTGTGTGTGTGTGTGTATGTGTGTGTGTGTGTGTATGTGTGTGTGTGTATGTGTGTGTGTGTGTGTGTGTGTATGTGTGTGTGTGTGTGTGTATGTGTGTGTGTGCGTGTACATGCATGTGTGCGTGCGTGCATGCGTGTGTGTGAGTGTGTGTGTATGTGAGTGTGTGAGTGTGTGTGTGTGTATGTGAGTGTGTGAGTGTGTATACATGTGTGTGTGTTGTGTATGTACATGTGTGTTTGTGTACATATAATTACAGGCTCCTAATATTGTCTTCACTGCTTCAGTTAGCCACCCAAAAATGTCATTCTGTTACCACACAGTAAGCCCACAAGTGCGAATGCTTCCATAACTGGAATAACTCGACAACACCTCTCTACATCACCCGCTTTTAGCCAATGTATTTCCCCTCATCACTGTTTACATTTTGTGTCACTAGACATCATACCACAGGGGTGTGCCCCTTCAAACACATTCACTCACAGAGCTTCCACCATTAGTGAGCATGCACCCAGTCTCCATACATCTTTGACAACCTAGAGCAAAATGCTTCCCAATGGTCCTAGGGTGAGGCAGTTTGGGACACTTCGGCTGGTTATTCTTATGCTTAGTGCAACAGAGATGACTCGTGAGTTCCTTAGCACAATCAAGGCGACTGTTAAGAAATTTTCTGGGACCAACAGCTTAATGTTCCCTCCAAAGTACACGAACATAAACTTTTTTCTCAATTCCACTTCAACACAGAAGAGACACACATCTCTGGCGCTAGTGGTTCAAGCTCAATGTCCCACGTAAAGGGATTTACCAGAGACACAGGCACACTTCTGAGTAGAGTTACACTTTGGAAATGACTTATCTTCCAAGCATGGCAGCTAGCAACCCACGATGCCTGCATGAGTGGTTGCACAGGTAAAGTGGCCTTGTGCAGCATGTTGCTAGATAGTAGGACCAACTCACTTATTGGGTTAGTAAATTACCAGCTACTTGGCCACTTAGCTAATTAGGGCCAGAGGCATGAGGTACTCTACATAAACTCGCATAACCTTTGGTTTGCCTAAGAGGAAAATTAAATTACCCCTGGTAAGTAAGCCAAGCTAACAATTAGTATCCAGTTACAACAATTTAAACAAAGCCTTGAGGCTAAGCCACTTTGCGCGTTGTAGATCAAATAAACAAAACTCAAATTGAATTTACTACAGTAAGCTGGTAGAAGTAGTTGGAATTCCACAACTTTTGACTTCCTGTCAGAGAAAAATCATTCATTATCCAAACCCCCATGAAAAGGCATGCCAAGGCATGGAACCCATCAAGCAATGAATAACAAATATAAAGATGACTGTGGGAAGAATCAGAAACCATAATATGAATATAGCTGTGAAGGCATTCACTCTACTTCCCACTGTGTGGGCAGCTGGTAATAGGACAAAACAGTTTGTGGCCACGTGTGTTACTATGCTGCTACCACTGGTAAGGTCAACTAAGTGCATATTAGTAGGGTTGGGGATAGCAAATCACAGTAATATACTAATATGGTTTCCATGGAAACAAGGGTGAAGTTGCACTTCCAGGAACACAAAGCTAAGTTAATTACTGAACTCTGACCTTTGTAGTTTGAAGTGTTGCTTACACTTAGCACAGCTGTAGCTGGCTGTGCACTAGCTAGTTAGGTGTGTACATGCACATGCATATACACACCTGATACTGTTCTGCTATCCACTGTTTTAAAGTACTCTAAGGCCAAGGTTCAACTTCTCGACTGTGTTTCTAATCTCATTCCCAGGTTCTTGTGTGAGGAGGTACCCTACCTGGAACTCCAGCTCAGAACAATCTTATGTGACCTTAGCAAAAGTCGACCTTCTGGCATATTCCTTGTACCTTGTTATGCAACGTTGCATTGTGTTACAGTTAACACCATTTCAAGCATTAGCTTGGTGCATTGTGTTGTGAGCTCACTGTTTCAAGCTTGCATTGTGCTGTGAGCTCACTGTTTCAAGCTTGCACTGCACTATGTGAGCTCACTGTTTCAAGCTTGCATTGCACTATGCAAGCTCACCGTTTCAAGCTTGCATTGTGTTATGTGAGCTCACTGTTTCAAGCTTGCACTGCACTATGTGAGCTCACTGTTTCAAGCTTGCATTGCACTATGCAAGCTCACCGTTTCAAGCTTGCATTGTGTTATGTGAGCTCACTGTTTCAAGCTTGCACTGCACTATGTGAGCTCACTGTTTCAAGCTTGCATTGTGCTGTGAGCTCACTGTTTCAAGCTTGCACTGCACTATGCGAGCTCACCGTTTCAAGCTTGCATTGTGCTATGTGAGCTCACTGTTTCAAGCTTGCATTGTGTTGTGAGCTCACCGTTTCAAGCTTGCATTGTGTTGTGAGCTCACCGTTTCAAGCTTGCATTGTGTTGTGAGCTCACCGTTTCAAGCTTGCATTGTGTTATGTGAGCTCACCGTTTCAAGCTTGCACTGCACTATGCAAGCTCACCGTTTCAAGCTTGCACTGCACTATGCAAGCTCACCGTTTCAAGCTTGCATTGCGCTATGTGAGCTCACCGTTTCAAGCTTGCATTGCGCTATGCGAGCTCACCGTTTCAAGCTTGCATTGCGCTATGCGAGCTCACCGTTTCAAGCTTGCATTGCGCTATGCGAGCTCACCGTTTCAAGCTTGCACTGCGCTGTGAGCTCACCATTTCAAGCTTGCATTGTGCTGTGAGCTCACCGTTTCAAGCTTGCATTGTGCTATGCGAGCTCACCGTTTCAAGCTTGCATTGTGCTGTGAGCTCACTGTTTCAAGCTTGCATTGTGCTATGCTGTTTCAAGCTTGCACTGCGCTATGTGAACTCGCTGTTTCAAGCTTGCATTGTGCTATGCTGTTTCAAGCTTGCACTGCGCTATGTGAGCTCACTGTTTCAAGCTTGCATTGTGCTATGCTGTTTCAAGCTTGCACTGCGCTATGTGAGCTCACCGTTTCAAGCTTGCATTGCGCTATGCTGTTTCAAGCTTGCACTGTGCTATGCGAGCTCACCGTTTCAAGCTTGCATTGTGCTTATGCGAGCTCACTGTTTCAAGCTTGCATTGTGCTATGCTGTTTCAAGCTTGCAATACGTTAGTTTTCATGGATTGTGATTGAATTTACAGGTCAGTGTTTTAAGTGTGTGTTTCCAGCTACTTTTGATCTTGCCCAGTGTGGCAAAGTGAGCAATAACGGTTGGTGGGTGGGTGAGGGGGTGTACTGGGCAGACTTGTACAATGGAGAAAATGGGGAGAAGGGGGTAGAAACAGTATGTGGGTGCAGCAAGCGTGCGAATGTGGGGACCAGGAGAGTGAAACGGCTTTGAGGCTATTGTGGTGGTGGTCCCACGTGCCTCATTCATGCAGGCAAGCTCTGCACAGAGCCATGGTTACACAGAGAGCTACATTGAGAGAGTGAATGAGGCCAGTGGGTAGGCACAGACAGAGGACGATGCTTAATCTGAGCTTGTATCAGGTTCAAACTGGTCCAACTAGAGGTATCGTATCAATCATGCATCAGTGCTCAGTAGACAAAAGCTACAGTGGTAGGAAAACATGATCCCTGAGCTGCAGTCAACCACCTGCTAGTGGAATGCTTTGGGAGGTCCCCCAACCCTCCCCCCCCCCCCCCCCCCACCCACACCCACACCCACACACAAAGGCGGCAGAACATTGGTGTGCTTAAGCCATTTCCTGAAGCCAGTGGCACACAGTGCTGAGCAGGCAACTGAGCACCAGGAGTATTCAAGGCATCTTGGAAGCCCGCCAGAGGCCAAATACTTCACACGACACCCAGTGACTACACAATGTGGTGTGGCTTGCCTTGAACCAGATAATGGTAGGGGATGCCTTTCAGTCACCGTGCATGGGCTCATTTCCTGTGTGCATAACTTCATGGGGGTCCCCCTCCTCCCTTCTCTCTCCAACTGTGGTTCTTTGATGCACACAATACCTCCACACCACAATAATAGTGGCGTCACCAACGTGTGACCAGGTTCGATAATGCACTCGGAATTCTTCTCCTGACCAAAATCTCATCAGGTCCATCATGCCAGTGGTCAAAAGCATTGCATGCAGGGGGACCAGTGGTCAACCTGAGGCCAACACACCTGCTAATTGGATTGGCTTTATGAGGATTCTATCGGTGAGGACTACCAAGGTTCCCATGCAGATCAGAACAGAGTGTCATTTGATCCTCGAGTTATTCAATTGACACAGGAAGAAAAGTAAGGTAATGTCTGGTCTCTGCAACCCAAAACCTTGAAAGAAGAGCCGGGTCTCAAGTGGGCTTTAATTCCCATTATTCTCAGACAGTGGAATGTGTGAGTAAAGTGATTAATTTTATTTGGGCCTAGTAATGCATTTTTCTTAACAACGCCTAATGTGGTGCCAAGCACACACTAAAGTACTTTTAAGGCCTTCAAATTGTGTTTGATGCACATTCTGAAGAGGATTAGGGTGTTAATTCTCTCAGTGCAAAGAATACAAGCTATGGCTTGAGCCGGGTGCTGTGGTGTGCTGCGCACACACAGACACACCCAAGACACATGCCACCGCTGGATTCCCCTTAATGAGTAAACAGGTAGTCGACAGCATGACGCCGCTTTGCGTCCTACGCACTCCCGCCGACTGTAAGACACCACTTCGCACCCTCAGCAACTGTATAACGCCAAACACCCCCCAGGGTTGTGGGTACAAATAACATGACATGTCAGCAGAGTTGTTGTCTCGGTCAGAGAGTTGTTGGTCTGTATCAGTGAGCGGGCATCAGTGATAGCCTTTAACCTACCAAGTATGGCAGGTGAGAGCTAGCACAGCAGCTCCAGTTGAATAGAGTACTCACAGCTTGTCAACGCAGCACTCACACTGTCTGCTAGCCAGACTGGCAAACTAACTTTTTCAAACAATAGAGTGGCTCCTCTCCTCTATTTATCCAACCTTCTTTCAACCTTCTCCTCATCTCCCTCTTCCAGCACGAGCACTCACTCAACAACAGCTGCAATAGAGTAGCTCCTCTACTACCAAGATTTCTCTTCTGTTGTACAAGTAATAGTTCTCAAATTTTGAGAGCCAACATTTCGGCCACTATGCAGTTGGTAGGTTTGAGAGGCTCAGTATACACCCAACTACACAGGACTCTACAAATAAGCTCCTCTACTATATTTGTACGCCCTCCGCCGTCCCCTCTTCCCCTCCCCTCATCTCCCTCTCACAGCGTGAATGAGTAGGTACAAGAGAAGACAAAACAAAGTGGAAGGTCAGAAAGAGAGAAAGCAGATGTACAAGTCTAAAATCCTCTCAGCCATTCACACACCCTGGGGTGGGGGGGGGGGTGGGGGGGGGGGGGGTGGGGGGGGAGGGGGGGTATTACAATTATTGCAACCAGTTTATTCTTTCTTTGAGGCCTTACAGGATGTATGGTTCTGGTTCACACGCCTCCTTCATACCAAGTTACCTTTGATTCTGAGCAGCTGCAATTCATTACAGTGCCTTGAAACAAAACTCAGGAAGCTCTTTGCTCCATTCTTGCACTATCCAGACACCAACAGAATCCAATGGGGGCGACACTAACCACATAAGGGGGGGGTTATCAAATCAAGGGTAGGTACAGTGCCCTGTTGAGGTGGCAGGTATGTTTGCACTGCAGTTAGGAGGCTACTGCCGAGGGATACCAAACTGGGAGTTTGTGCCGTGAGTGCATTCAAAGTTAGCAAACATGTATTTCAAATCTAGTTAGGAGGGAAATGCGATCCTTTTACATACACAGAGTGAGAGTATGGGAGCCACTATCACCCGCCAGCTTGAGACAGCACTTATGGGAAGTTCACAACTTCACACTCTTAACAGCCAACTGTCAGGCCATATATGCCTGGGGGGCATACAGTAGACCCTGTGGTGCCATAGTCCCATCATGTGACTGTCATGTGACTGTCATGTGACTGTCACGTGACTTCCATTGGTGCTATCATAAATGATCACGTGATCTTAGTCACTAAACACTAATACAGTCACGTGATTATCCTTACTTACCTGAGGCATGATGTGAGCGTGTGTTGTCTAGCACAACATGGGTGTTACAACCTGAAACCCCACAGACCTAACAAGTGCCCACATGGTCAAATGATTATTAGCAGCAGACTTTACGGCACAGGAGCTTGGATCTTTGGGTGTGGTCCCCCAGCTTAGGCAACAGTTTCCAGGATCCCGGCAGAAGCCAACACAGTTCACTAAACACTAGGCAAATGTTAGCTGCAACCTCACATCACAAATATGGGCTTTTATATTCATATCCAACCCTTTTTTTGAAGTGACAAGGTATGGATGTGGCTAGTAACATGAGCTGCTACTGGCTACAAAGACAGTTTACCTGTTCTTTAGAATGGGAGTCAGTCTGGGCAGCAGGTCTTTAATGGGCGGAGTCATCTTGGTCATACCAATCACATTTACAATTGCCTGTAGACAAAAAACATGTCAACATACGCACACTGTACACTGCAGCAACACACAAGAAAATATTACTTTGGATAATAAGAGAGGTGTACCTTCAGTCCCCCGAGAATGCTACCCAATACTTCCGGATACTCTTCACCGAGATATTCATACAGCACAACACCAAGATGGCCAAGCAGCTTTTCCTATGTGTGTGTGTGTGTGTGTGTGTGTGTGTGTGTGTGTGTGTGTGTGTATGTGTGTGTGTGTGTGTGTGTGTGTGCGTGCGCGTGTAGGAAAATACTAAGCAGTGGCAGCTGCATAGCTATGCACAGTCTAAACAGCAGCTACTCTGCACTTTACTGTGGTCCAATTAGTGTAGAGAGTGAAACAGTTTAGATACCAAGTACACTAATGATATAATGAGGGCAGCAAATTCAGTTTAGAGTTGTGTTCAGCATTGTGTGTCTTTGAAGAGCTTAAATTAAATCAGCGTTGCTTTAAACACACACAAATGAAGCTCTAAACCTAATAGTGGCCCATACAGTCAAAGCTATGCACTCACTGACCATGCCATGACGTAATGGGAAGGACTGCTCAGTTAAACAAACTGGTTGCTAAGTGCTGCTCAGGAGGACAAACAGAATTTTTCCTGGAGTTCACTCAATGCAGCTGCTATTAACCTAAATGCTATTACTAATTTAGCATGACCACAAGTTATGTTGGACATTCTATTAAGAGCAACACGCTACCGGTGCATGCTACACAGAGAGTGTGTAACTGGGTGTTACAGTTACTGAAAAAAGCTTTAACAGAGCGGTGCCAATTTTAGCAACAATGGAGCATGGTGGAGCATATTATGACTCCCGAGGTTGTGTTAATGGGGTGGCACTTATTCCCACCCAACTGAACCAAGAAGGGTTGTGTCTAGCTAACCATGCAGGGGTGTTGCAAGCTTGTGCTAAACAAGGAAAAAACGGAGACGAAGCGATGGGGAGAGAGAGCATGGCTTTGCATGATACCAACTCCACACAAAGGAAGCTTCACTTGATGAGATAGATTATTAGCTACAGTGCAAGTTTCACAGCTGTGGCGCTGAAAACTACTCACAATCTGACCCAGCCTGCACACACTGACACCCTTCCAATGGCTTCTCCCACTAGACCAACCCGTCTGGGAACGCTGCTGGCAGGCTTCCCTACCCCTCTGCCCTCCCCTGTTGTTTTAGTAGTGTCTGGATAGAGGCAATGGTATGGAGCCTATGTAAACTAATATATTCATAGCCATCTGGCAGCACCCATGGGAGAGGGGGAGGGGAGAAGGGAGATGCACTAGAGGTTGTAGAATGCTACAAGCTTCCATATTTGGCAGCTTGCAGCAACATGTAGCAACACTCGAGGAGTTACTGTGTGTAACCACAGCTTGCATACACAACCCAGCTCATTCAAAACTGGTCAAATTTGCTTCTAAAATTACATAGAACAGAGCTCCAAGCAATGCATCAGGCATGAGCTAATCATCAAGCTAAATATATCTCGAGAGGAGGGGAGAGAGGAGGGGAGAGAGGAGGGGAGAGGGGAGGGGAGAGGGGAGGGGAGAGGGGAGGGGAGAGGGGAGGGGAGAGAGAAGGGCAGAGAGAAGAAGGATGCAAGGTCAGAGAGTCACCTCCTGCTAGTACTAGAGAATGGTGAGTTGAGTGGGCTTCCACAAACCTCAGCTGCAATTTCTCATATTACAGCAACAGATAACATTACCCCAGTATTGTGGGTTTATTGGCATATAAATGAATTTTAGTGGACATTTTTTGTGTGACACAAAATAGCATCCACCCAGCCAGATGAATGTGTAATTTGTGTGAAAGTCAACAGGCTAGTGAAATTCATGGAGCATTCCCTCATTAAACCAAGTTAGTAGTAAGGGTAATTGATGGTGGGAATGCAAGGTGCTGCTACGTGGTCTGCTCTCACCTCTCCACAAGTGTGCATCACGCTGGCAATACGGGAGATGAGGTCAGCGGCTTGCTGGCGAACCTTGGCCGCTTTGTTGTTGAGGCGCCAGAGAATGGTGCCGCAGATCTGAGGAAGGTACGGTTTCACTCTCGTACCGAGAGCATTCACCACAACACCAAAGCCATTCAACATGATTATGTCCTGCAAGGAGGAAATTGAGAGGAAGAGCAACTAGCTGTGCAGATACAGAGAACAACCAAGAGGCTGTGAGTAAGCTGTGTACTTTGCACTAGCTTATGCTATTTGTTCATCCTATGTGTATATATATGTATATTACATAAATTTGAAGTAAGCAAGCTGGAGTCGACATACCTCATTTGTTTGCTCCTGAAAGGCGTACAGGATGCCATCAATAAGCTGTTCCTCCAGTCGTGAGTCAATGTCAGCTGCACCAAGGTTACCTAGTACCTGTGTGTGTGTGTGTGTGTAGGGGGGGTGTGTGTGTGTGTGTGTGATAGGTGGGAGGGTTCAGACTATTATTACTACCATTACTACCTGTTATCTTACAGATACTGTGTGTATGTGTGTGTGTGGGGGGGAGTGTGTGTGTGTGTGTGTATGTGTGTGTGTGGGGGGGTGAGTGTGTGTATGTGTGTGTGTGTGTGTGTGTGTGTGTGTGTATGTGTGTGTGTGTGTGTGTGTGTGTGTGTATGTGTGTGTGTGTGTGTGTGTGTGTGTGTGATAGGTGGGAGGGTTCAGACAGATTATTACTCCTGTTATCTTACAGGCACTACTACCCCCTGTATTGTTTATGATTACTATTCTAGCGAAGCATGCCAGTGCCTTGGGAAACGGACATGTGATCCTAAAATGTGCCATTTCTCGCCACAAATGGCCCAGAAAAGTGTCACCACATAAAAAGCGGTCAATCAAAGTTACTACAGGAGAACTTGTTTGGCAAGCATTCTCTGCACCTTGTGCCAGGGCAAAACCAAGTCAGACACAGCAGTGAGCAATCTGTAGCTATTGTTTCCTCATTTAGGGCTTCCTGACAGCTGTGGTGCGTGTGAAGTGGTGGGGAGGCCATCTAAGGTTGTCTGGGAGACCAGTTATTAACACCACTACAGAAGGGCTCTGGAAACAACAGCCAGTGAGAAACGGACAAGCTAAATCCGTGGGAGAAATACCTAGTCAGCTGCTGGAACTGAAAACCACAACTTCCTCCACCATACTTGCACTTTTTCAAGTTCTTGCAGCATTTCCTTGCAAGAGTGAGAACGGTGCCATCCAATCAGAGTGCAGATTTTTTGAATTCTGCACTCTGATTGGTTCACTTGGCCAATGTTCTCGCAACTTGAATGATATCATGTGAACACCCCAGTGTGTGATATCATGTGTTTCACTTGAACTGGTGCAGTAAACATGCTGTTGTCTTGAAATCATAAAAAAAAGAAAGTCAAACCCTTTGATATTAGTTTTCTAATGCATCAAAGAAGATTCCCTGAATTGAGAACGCTTGGCAACAGAAGCCAAGAGGGTCACACAACAAGTTCCTAAAAGGCAAGGCATCCTGATTGTTCCCAGGCCACTGTGTTAGGACCAGAATTTTAAACTTCCTACCAAAGTGTCTATTGGGCCTGTGCTTATGTTATACTTGGGTACAGTTATGCAAGCTATGAAAGCTTTAATCAGCATAATTAAATTGATTAGGCATAAATAAACCCGGCTCTACATAGTAACTACCTAACCTACTTCATTAATGAAATCAAGCATTATCTTTAAGCAAACACGAGTATAAACACACTCCATAGCTACAGTGGACTAGGATTAATTGCATTGGTTTTAGTATTACAGCACTAATTTAATGCGTGTCACTTGAAGTGGATTAGATATCCCAAAGAGGGTATTGGTTGCCATGGTTTTGAGGGCAAGAGTGATTATGTTCTCAAGTCAGACAGGCAGCAAACAGTGAACACGTGCACGTCTGGAAGGCTTCCTGAGTACACAGATGTACAGAATTTCCAGACATCCAGTATAAACTACGCACTATCACTCACACTCATCTACCCTCTACCATTACAGCAACAAGCTGATAAATCAACACTATCACAGTAGCTGGTACAAAAAACCTGAAAACACATTCTTCTCTCACTTCCTCATGTGTGCTTGGCTCTGTCACTGCCCGGGCATGACTTAAGAACACTCACCACTTACATCGGCCCATATTTTGGGTCAAGATTGTTTCACTTCCCTGAACAAACAAGCTGACGCTACTCTGTCGGTTCACTTGTACCACAGAAAAAAGGTGTTTATAGTTCTGTTGTCAGCTCCAGGAGCTGGTGTCCCAAGGGAAGAGGAGGAGGAGGAGGAGAAAGAGGAGGAGGAGGAAGGGTAGTAAAAAAACCTTCACCAGGTGCAACAGGTGGGACTCGGAACCTGACACTCTTACAGTCAAATATTTTTAATGACTTGGCTCCAATCTGATTTACTCCCAGTCCTCTGCCAAGTGTGGAGGAAGAGCTGCCGACTCAAACAATAGCATTTTCTCACAAAGCCCTATAGTGGATTCCTCTCAAGTAGGAAAGGAAATGGTCGCCATCAAGGGGAGTCTCAAGTAGGTAGTGGAAAAGTGAGCATTAGGGTGAAAAAGAGAGAGCTTTGGGCAAGTTATAGCCAACTTGCAGTTAAAATGATGAGAGAGGAGGTTGTTAGAAATATGCTGCCTGCTTGAGTCGAGTCTACAGTGCAAAGGTCATCTCAGGCACGTACACATACAGGGTGGAGCCTGTTTATCAACAATGTGCTCCTAAGAAGGCCGGCTCCAGAAGCCGTGCAGGTCACACTGTGTTTCTGATGACATCATGACAGATTTGCAAACAGCGCTCCAGGGAAGGCAGGTACAAGTGTTAATGTTTTGAGCTCTAACCCACACAGTCCTGGAGTGGCATGCAAGTTAACAGAGATCGGAGTGCTAATTGCCTACAAACAATGAACCTAATAGGATTGGGGGAATAGCATCTCTCTGGCTAGGTGGGATACCGCAACCAACAGAAGCCTGGGTGTCAGAGGGACGTTGTGGCTAGCAAGGGTGTTATGCAAATGACAGAACCCCACACATGCACACATACCAAAGTTAGCCCAAGCCAAAGGTACTAATTCACTGGATATCTGCACTCCAGTTGCCCTAGATGGCACTGTTTGTCCACTGGGACAGTGTTTCTACAACATACACACACAGTGCTTCCTGCACTGTAGGGGATCTTTATTGTCTCTGCAATCCAATCATCCCATATTATACTGCCTCACACCTGTCACACTCCACACCTGTCACCTACCACACCTGTCCCCCTCCACACCTGTCACACTCCCGCACCTGTCACCTACCACACCTGTCACACTCTGCACCTGTCACCCACCACACCTGTCACACTCTGCACCTGCCACACTCTGCACCTGTCACCCACCACACCTGTCACCCTCCACACTTATCACCCTCCACACTTATCACTCTCCACACCTGCACCCACCACACCACCCTCCACACCTATCACCCTCCACACCTATTACCCATTCAAGCATTATTCAAGAACTACAAACTCCAGACTGCTCATTGTGAGAGGCTCGCTCAAGCTCGCCAATTAGTGCTAGTGGGAGGAGGTATGCTACAGGCTCCATTAAGAAACCATTAAGTTTCCGTGCCGGTGAGTCGCTGTTCCCAGGTCCTTGGTCCCTCCCCTAATTAACTTAACACCTCCCACACATTGCGTACAACAGCCACTAGTGTCCTAAACAGTAATGCCAGTATTCAACCGCTATTTAGCCATAAATCACTCCACTGCCTGAAGAAGAAGACCGCTGCATGGTGGCCATAACAGTCTAAGGCTAGTGTAACAGTTGAACCTTGGAATATAGATATCCCACATTGGCTAGGAATATTGCCCTATGGTAGGTTGCACCTGCACTTGTTCAGGCCTCTTGTACCGAGAGGGGTGGAGGAAAAGACTGGGACTTGATAACAAAACAAAAACACACTTCCCCTAGTTTACCTAATTGAGTTCACCCATTGCACTCACAAACCAAAGTACACATACTATCTGGGAGCAGCTGTAACCCAATAGCCACAGTTGGTAACAAGAGAGCTCACTAATTAATGAACTCCCCGTTTAGAATATCTTCAGAAGCCAGTGTCCCATATACTATCTTCAATGCAGGTTGTATACAGGGTGTACCTAACCACCAAACCCAGATATGAAAATCAATAATATGTATCAGGTGTCGCCATCTGCTCATGGCAGAAGAGTTACTCTGTATTGACATAGTGTACACGCCAGCAAAACCAATAGAGTGTCCACAATCCCGAGTACTCCCCACCTGTACCATATTACACCATACAATGTGTTTACACTGACCCCAAGGAGGAGACAGAGAGAGGCGTAACACACACACACACAGACACACACACACATGCACACACACACACACACACACACACACACACACACACACACACACATACACACACATGCACACACACACACACATGCACACACACACACAGTAGACTCTATGTCCCCAAGAATATACAACGTCCCCTCCTCCATACCCAAGCACAAAGGTCAACTACATCCACACGCTGTGTGTAAACTAAACGTCACTCTTAAGTGGTGTGTGGCTATTGACTCAGGAGTGGACGAGGTATACGGGGGAGTGGGGGACGCTACTCTACACTCACATTCCAGTGCCGCCACCGACTGTGTCATTAAACATACACTAATCCTTCGGTGCACAGCTGCACTCATGCGTGGCCCATCTGAGAGCTGTGACATCACAGAATGAATGCTTAATGTACCGCATGTGACGTCATGAGTGGAAATGGAGTGAAGAGAAACACAAGCTGTGGAAACTGCACTGACCCAGTGAATGGGTTAGTTCTGTCACTATGATCCAGGTCACTGGTCCTCAAGTTAACTTTCCATGTCAGCACAGTTATCATTGAAACAGCTGTCAGCAATTGTGCAAAGCTTCTGTGTTTAACAACCCTACACAGCTGCCATCATTTACACCTGATTAAACCATCATGTGTCATGGTGACCTAATTACACAACTGTGTGCCAGAGTGTGTGAGCTATTGTTTGTGGGGCAATGCTGTATTGACCCCCAAGGTGGTTCTGTGGTGCTAATCTTGGTCAAGACTCCAGTATGTAAGGTCTGCCCACTCTTGGGACATGTGTCCTGAATGGATCAGTCCAGTTTCACACACAGGGGGACAAGGCGGCGTGGGGTAGAGTGGGAGAACTTACCCTGAAGCACATCAAGTCAGGACCAATTTGAACAAACTGTTGCCGAGTTGCTATCTTTCAGACTCAACAGCCTTCTTTGGTGTAGTGTGCAGTAAGAGCTCGCCTTGATATACCACAACTGCTGAAACCACACCCACTGATGCCACACCCACCTTCTCAATGCAGTCCATGACCATCTTGCGGTACTGCTCGTTCTCATCCTTGAGGTCCTCCACAACACGACTGGTGATCTCCGCTGCCCCCACCTTGTTGGCTATCTCCACTGTGGTGTCTACCAGCTGAGAAGGGGACATAGGAATAGAGGGTTTATAGCAAGTTGGGAATTTTGCTACAACCACCCAAAATTTGCTATTACTGTAAGTAGATTTGAACTGCCTCAAACGCCACTTCACAACATGTAAATTTTTGAGGGAGAGAGACAGAAATGAATGATTTTGATGACTTTCAAAGGGAAACCCTCTGATATTCATCTCCCCTCCCCCTCCCTCCCCCTCCCCCCCTCCCCCTCCCCCCCTCCCCCCTCCCTTCCCCCTCTCCTCCCCCCCAAAAAAACAACAACTAATTCTCAGTATGGACACCGTGCACAGGCCCCTCTCCCCTCCTCCTCCTCTCTTCTCCACTCTCCATTGTCCCCTCCTACCTGTCTGAAGTTCCTCCGATCCAGGGCCATGCGATGGTTCCAGAAGTGTTTGAAGAAGTGAACGAGAATCTCCTCCTTGATGTAATGTGGCTCCACACCGTCTGTCATACAGCACTGCTTTACCACCTGGGGAAGGAGAGGAGGGGGGGAAGGAGAGGAGGGAGGGAGGAGAGGAGGGAGGGAGGGAGGGAGGGAGGGAGGGAGGGAGGGAGGGAGGGAGGGAGGGAGGGAGGGAGGGAGGGAGGGAGGGAGGGAGGGAGGGAGGAAGGGGGGAGGAGGAGGAGGAGGAGGAGGAGGAGGGGAGAGGAAGAAGAGGGGGGAAGAGGAGGGGGAGGAGGAGGAGGAGGAGGATGGGGAGGAGGAGGAGGAGGGGGGAGGAGGAGGAGGGGGAGGAGGAGGGGGGAGGAGGAGGAGGGGGAGGAGGAGGAGGGGGAGGGGGAGGAGGAGGGGGAGGAGGGGAGAAAGGAATAAGAGGTTAGAGGAGGAAGAGGGGGAGTGGGGAAGGAGAAGAGAGGGGCAGTTAAAGTCATAATACTCTATTATTCAGTTCTCCAACCTCGCTCTTGGTGGCCTGGCACTCATTTGTCCCTCCCACAAGTCCCACCCACCTTGGCAAAACATCTGTGAACTGGTATATACCCTCCCACCTCACCTTCAGCACAATCTTCTTCATTTCTTCGTCAGGGCTCTGAAACTCGCGGATGAGGATTACCATCACTTCACGTGTATAGTAGTTAGCCGACTCATTGTCCATCAGCGGAATGAGGTAGCCGATAGCCTTCAGGAAAGCAGCCAGACCTTTGCCACGGTGAGCCCTGGAGGACAACATGAGAAGAATATCTTGACAGATGAGCCAATCTGACTCAGACAGCTAGAGACGGCATTTAGTCCCCTTCATCTCCATACCTGTCCTTTATTGTTGATAGTGCTATATGACCAACAGGTTAACAGCTTCGTCTCATGTAATTGTAACAGCACTTCAGCTACACTACTCCTTATCCCTTTCCCTCTCTCCCTCCCCTCCCCATCTCCCTCCTCCTGTCTCTCCTCTTCTTCCTTCCCTCTCCCCCTCTCCCTCCTCTTCTTCCTTCCACCTCCCCCTCTCCCTCCTCTTCTCCCCCCCCCCTTCCCCCCCAATCCTCTCCCTCTTCCCCTTCCTCCACTGTCCTCACCTGATTCCTTTCCACAGTCTCACGAGCACAGAATCAAATGCCTCGATTCCATATGGAGTGGCGGCCTCTGCCAATGCAGCAAGGGCGAGGGCAGTGATGGTTCGCACCTTCTGCTGCTCATCCACAAGACCGTTCTCAATGATCTCTACCAGGCTCTTGAGATGAGGCAGCACTGCACAGCCCATGAGGATGGCAATCTGCTGCACAATCTTGATCCCCGTGTGCCTTGCCTGCATGGGGACAGACACTCCTGTTTAAAGACACATTGAAGTATCTGGATACAGGCAGGAGCTTAGTAATAGTTATATCCCTCCTTGGTAGGGGGGGGGGGGGGTGTTGAGGGGGTCCTCCTGGGGAGGTGTCAAGGCATAACCATTACACAGGCAACACCACTCCAGAAGAGAGATACATGTAGGAGTAACATCTTGTATGTTGCCATGGTAACAAGTTATAGCACTTCTTAAAGGGGACTTCCCTGACACTTCACTAACTGGGAAACTAAGCTCAGGAAGTGGCTTGACCAAAGGCAGGCCTGGGTGCTATACAAATTTAGCGCCAAGAACAGTTATGCAGGTTATCAACGTACATATGCTAACAGTGCCTTTTTTCAGCACCCTGCACTAGAGCCTGGGAGAGAGGCAAGGATCTGGCACTAACGGAGCTACAAAATCTGTGAACAGGCTCACCACAAAATGATAATCACAGTCTATACACTACTGTGATAACACACCTGTCCCGTCACCGTGGCAACCAGTGAGGGCAGCTGTGCTACAAATAATCAATACTAGGTCTGGTGTAGCCTCGTTCCCAGGCCTACCCCGTTTTTTGCTCTTCGGTTTGCGTTCAATATAATACACAGAGGCGGAAGAGCACGAAAAACGGGGAAGGCCTGGGAACACTTGTCACGTGAATGATGTCTGGTGGATGCGAGGTGGACGTAGGGGGGGCGGTGCCCAACTACAAATAACGTACTAGACTTCATCATCGAGCGCTCCAACGATAGCCCGGACCCCAGACGTTCACGAGATCGACAGTACTTGACTTCACCGGTAAGAAACTCACTCTATGGTTTATTGCACACGAATTTGTAGTTGGGCACCGCCCCCCCTACGTCCACCTCGCGTCCACCAGGCGTCATTCATGTGACAAGTGTTCCCAGGCCTTCCCCGTTTTTCGCGCTCTTCCGCCTCCGTGTATTATATTGAACGCAAACTGAAGAACAAAAAACGGGGTAGGCCTGGGAACGAGGCTAGGTCTGGTGCCAGACTGCCACTGTGAGGGTCTGGTGCCAGACTGGCCCTGTGAGGGTCCGGTGCCAGACTGGCCCTGTGAGGGTCCGGTGCCAGACTGGTCCTGTGAGGGTCCGGTGCCAGACTGGCCCTGTGAGGGTCCGGTGCCAGACTGGCCCTGTGAGGGTCCGGTGCCAGACTGGCCCTGTGAGGGTCTGGTGCCAGTCCAATACAAAGACTACATGTACATGTATGTTCCAACTTGCCTGCCAGGACTTTTTGCTGTGGCATACAGCCTTCAGGAAGGGAAGCAGAGAGGGGATACCCAGGGCTGAGGCCACAACCGCAAAGGCCCTAAGGGAAGAGACAGGTCAATATTGCTGCCCATGACAGCCATATGCATCGTTGCTAGCCCTCCCCTCCCTCCTTCAACCCAATTTCACACAACTGTCCTCCCCTCCCTCCTCCATCCTAGTTTCACACAACTCCACTCCCTTCCTCTCTCTTCCTCATATCCTAGTTTCGCACAACTTTCCCTCTGCCCCCTTCCTCTCTCTTCTTAACTAGAGTTTCACACAACTCCCTACCCTCCGTCCCTAGTTTCTTACTCTTCCTCCTTTCCCCCTGCCTCCTCCCCAACTTCCTCTCACTCACCTGGCAGTGGTGTTCCTGACGTATTCGTCCATGTTATCAATGTCAGGCCTCATGGTGGAGATCATGGTAGCCAGTCCGGCTGCCTTGGCCAGATTAGAGATGATCTCTCGTCCCTCCACCCTAGCATAGTAGTCCTCGTCAATCAGTAGGGGTTCAATCACCACCAGGATCTAAAACAAGAGAGATTCAGACTTGGGTCAGAGGAGGGGACAGAAAGAGATTCCCTTATTCAATAAAATTTAGTAATTTTGGATGATTCTACCAAAGAAGATGTACATGGCAATGACACTTCGGTCCTCCCATAAACAAATTTTGATGGAACATGAATGTTAAATACAGTAGGAAGTCACTCATCTGAACCCCCAAAATAATGATATTCATAGATATTTTGCTGGGCATTAAATGGAAAGTGTTCCGCTTTGTATACAAATAGTATTGTTTCACTTATCCAAACATTTCAACAACCCTTGGACCTAGCATGTTTGGATAAGTGACCTCCTACTGTACCCCCAACCCCTGGATGCCCCGCCCACTCACCTTATGCACATAGGGTCGCACAAGATCATCCAGCTTGTAGAGGATGCGGTCAATGACTTTGACAAGGAGATGCCTCTCCTGGTCCTCCAGCGTGGGAGACATGAGCAGCGGCAGGATCTGGTTGAAGAGAGCATCTGCACCAAACTCTCGAGCCTTGTCTGTGATCTGACGCAATGCAGACTGTGCGACAAGAGGAAGGAGGAGGGAGCAATGAGTTATGTTCAAACTTGGTAATGTTACCAGTCCTACTCCCTCCTTCCTCACCTTCAATCCTTTCCACCTCAACTTTAACCGCCCTCCTCACCTCCCTCCCTCCTCACCTCCCCTCCCTCCCTCCTCACCTCCCCTCCCTCCCTCCTCACCTCCCTCCCTCCTCATCTCCCTCCCTCCTCATGTCCCTCCCTCCCCACTTTCCCTCTCTTCTCTCGTCACCTCCCCCTCACCTCACCTCCCTCCCTCCTCACCTCCCTCCCCACATTCCCTCTCTTCTCTCGTCACCTCCCCCTCACCTCCCTTCTTCCCTCCTCACCTCTCTAAATCTCCATCTTCCTCCCACCTCACCTTCTCTCCCTCCTTCCCTCCCACCTCACCTTCCCTCCCACCTCACCTTCCCTCCCTCATTTCCTTCCTCCCATGGCCTACCTCACCTTCTCTCCCTCCTTCCTCCCTCCTCTCCTCCCTCCCCCTTTCCCTCCCTCACTCCTTTCCTCCCTCCCTCTTTCCTCACCTTCCTCATGGGTGGAGTTCCATTCCACCTTCCTCACCTCTCTAACTCTTCATCTCCCTCCCACCTCACCTCCTCTCCCTCCTTCCCTCCCTCCCACTCCTCCTTCTCTCCCTCCTTTCCTCCCTCCCTCCTTCCTCACCTTCCTCATGGGTGGAGTTCCATTCTTGATCTTAAGCAACAGTCTCATGATCTTTCTCTCCTTCTGTTCCTCTGGCGGAAGTGTCTCCTCATCCACATCCTCCAAGAGCTTCGCAAAGTACTGAGTATCCTCCACCTTCATGTATGGCAGGTTGCTGCCAGACGGCTGAAGGTCGTCCACTATCTTCACCTGAGGAGAAACGAGTTAGTACACAGCATGAAGGACACAACACATACTTGTGTACATGAACTTCTGCCAACAGTATATACTCCAGTATATTCCAGTATCCAACAGTATTCTACCCCAGTATACCTACTGTCTACCATATACTCCAGTATACTCCAGTATCCAACAGTATTCTACCCCAGTATACCTATTGTCTACCATATACTCCAGTATATTTCAGTATCCAACAGTATTCTACCCCAGTATACCTATTGTCTACCGTATATTTCAGCATATTCCAGTATCCAACAGTATTCTACCCCAGTATACCTACTGTCTACTGTATACTCCAGTATATTAAGAGAGCATATTAAGCCACTGCTGACCTGGTTGTCTTCCATCTGGAAACGGAACCCACTCATCCCCATGGGAGTGGGTGTGGCAGTCAACTTCCGGGCAGGGGTACGAATGGGCTGGTAGTTCTGAGGGGGTTTCAGAACCTGCAAAAACGCCAGTCATATTAGTGCAAGACGTAAGGTTTAATTAGAACCGAATCAAGTAGCTATGGCTACACCGTCTTGCTCTGGAAGCATGGAAGCTGACACCAAATGAAACTCTTAAGAATCACATTGGTATCTCAATCTGTAGCCATCATTCTGACCTTGTAGCCCTCCTGTGGGAACAGTGCGTCTAGTTCCTCGTCGGAAAGTGGACGGTTCCTCTCATCCAGCTCTCTCTCCCACCGCCATGCCTGCATCTGCTCTGGAGTCATTGACCCCATTTGTCCAGGAGTGGGGGTCTGAAGGTGCATTGCTAAGGCCCCCGCAGGAGTCACACCAGAGAAATTTGGAGTGCCCCCACCCACCACTGGGGTTCCCATTGAGGGTGTTGCACCCATGAGGGGCGTGGTCCCACCCACACGCTGGCTGGCTGGTGTCTCATCCCAGCGGGACCTTCGCTTGCCCCCGTGTGGTGTGGGGGTTTCAGCACCGAGGTCCCCGCCCCCCGAACCCCCACGGTCAGTACGAGGTGTCTCCGCCCACCCAGCATGGCTGGGTGTGTCACCTGCAGAAGGAGAGAGACAAGGAAGAAAGGCTTCATTCGCGATCTTTGAGAGGAGAGAGACAAGGAAGAAAGGCTTCATTCGCGATCTTTGAGAGGAGAGAGACAAGGAAGAAAGGCTTCATTCGCGATCTTTGAGAGGAGAGAGACAAGGAAGAAAGGCTTCATTCACGATCTTTGAGAGGAGAGAGACAAGGAAGAAAGGCTTCATTCGCGATCTTTGAGAGGAGAGAGAAAAGGAAGAAAGGCTTCATTCACGATCTTTGAGAGGAGAGAGACAAGGAAGAAAGGCTTCATTCGCGATCTTTGAGAGGAGAGAGACAAGGAAGAAAGGCTTCATTCGCGATCTTTGAGAGGAGAGAGAAAAGGAAGAAAGGCTTCATTCACGATCTTTGAGAGGAGAGAGACAAGGAAGAAAGGCTTCATTCGCGATCTTTGAGAGGAGAGAGACAAGGAAGAAAGGCTTCATTCGCGATCTTTGAGAGGAGAGAGACAAGGAAGAAAGGCTTCATTCGCGATCTTTGAGAGGAGAGAGACAAGGAAGAAAGGCTTCATCCGCGATCTTTGAGAGGAGAGAGAAGCCGCAAACATGATAGCATGACACGACCTTTTCACATGTCCCACTAAATTTTCGAGCTGAACTGGTGAACAAGTTGGCTCTTCTTCCTCACTGATGTACGAGAGCAGTAACTTGACACGTGAGCTGGTCTTCAGACAACAGCAGCTACACGGACCACATGTGAGGAAAACACTCCTCCCAACAGCAGCCCCAGAGGCTATACCTGAACTAGACACGGACATATGGTGTAGGGTAGAAACTACACTGTACTTGATAAAGAGCAAATGACTTCAAACGTTGGTTTGTTTCTGAGCTGACAGAAAGATTTCATGCAGTTGGTGCACTCACCCCTGTCTGCCCGTGGCGTCTCCCCCCAGTGGGGAGTCTCGTCCCAGCGGTTCTTCTTCCCAGGGGTAGCAGGAGTTGCATGACCAGGAGTAGTGTGGCCTGGGGTTGCATCCCACATGCGCGTACTGGGGGTGGCTCCCGGAGTCTCGCTGCCTTTGGTGCGGCCAGGAGTTTCGTCCCACTGGCTGGATGAGGGGGTAGACTGTAGGGGGGAGAGGAGTCGACACTACTACAGACTGTCTTCTTGGACTTTTGAAGCCAAACTCCATGCAATGTCACAAGTTATCACTGAAGCTCATGGCGCTGTGGAGAGCAATAGAGGCTCCATCGTTGGATGTATACCTGTTGCTCTCTCCCTCACCTCGGCCTGGTCCCATGCTGACTTCTTCTTTGTGGGTCCATCTTCCTCTGAGGTTTGCTGGTCCCAGCGGCGCCGCTTGCGTTCTGGTTTCACCTCCCCAGCTGCCTTCTTCTCTGCCAGCTTACTACGAACCTCAAGCTGTGAGAGTGTGTGTGCAGTGTCCCAGATACAGATGTTAACAAGACCTCCCTCCTCCTCCCCCTCCTCTCTCTCTAGGATACCTCACTGACGCACATGGTCCGCTGCTTGTTCTTCTTCCATGCACACTACTCTTTTTCATACACAGCAAGGCATATCCCTGGTATTGACAATATATTGGCCGATGCTCTATCACGTAACAATACTACTCGGTTTCTTTCAAACATTCCCAATTTCTACCTTTCGTCCATCCCTCCCTCTCTCTCTCTCCTCCTCCTCTCTTCTCCCTCTCTCACTCCTCCTCCTCTCTCTCCTCCACTCTCTACCTTCCCTTCCTCCTCTAGTATATTGCTTTAGTGAGCTCAGGACTTCTTAGAGGGAAAATGGTATCCTCACAGTGTTAAGGTTTACAAGAGAATCATCATCGCTCACTTGTGCTCATTCAGCAGCAACTGTTTAGTATATTTATAGTATATTTTTAGTATATTTTTAGTATATGCTTAATGTGGATTTGTATAGTAGCTTAGTACAGGCCTTCAATCAGAAGACGCATACCCACAAACAGGCCTTCAATCACATAACTGAAGACGCATACCCACAAACAACCTACCTCCTCTCTCTTCAGGTCACGCTCCTGCATGACATCGGCAAAAGTCCTCTTGCCAGGGTCGGGAGTCTTCCCACCTGCAGGGAGGAGGGGATGATAGAGAAACAGACAGTCAGTCAGGTACACAGTAAACATTAGATGCAAGTATGTATGGGGGGACCTCCACCATGTGCGCAGAGAGGATATATGGCTTTAAAATTTGGTTGGTGGTTGAAAGCATGATCCAGTGGGTGAGCGGCTCTAGTGCGGTCTTGGTCTCTGTTCCCTTGTCAATTGTCACTGAAGTTTGCTCATCCCACTGGACGCACGCCTGCAACCATTGGAGCCAACAGGGAACAGCATGGTGCGTAATGTAACATTAGGACATGACATAACATGATGTATGTAACACAACGATGCAATAATTAATGAAGGTGTGTTCTTGGGTGGGGGCCAGTGCCTTGTGCGGGTGATCCAGAGACTTATTGAGCTAGGGCATGAATCACATCCACTGAAGAAAGAGCAGCCTGCAACAAAGAGTTCATAGGCCATTAGCAATCAACCCCCCTCCCCTCCCCTCTCACACCATTTATGATGAATATGCCCAGAATTCACCTCCCTTCCTCTTCTCCCCTCGCACACACACAGAATCGCTACAGGCTATATAGTGTATCTAGTTACACAATTCTTTAACACACTAAATCCGTTATGTAATAAAATTGATAATCAGTGTGTTGATGTGAGAGTGAAATCTCCAACTCGGCCCTCTGTCCAACTCACCACCAGACGAAAGCAAGGTATCGGCCGCAGAGAGGGAGAAAGTTAGAGAGGGGTATTAGTGACCAGGAAATGCAAGTTACCATACAACATCTCATTAGCTAACACAACACACAAATGTGTATGGCAAGTACATTATGGCAAGTGTTATAACCTTAGCACATACTCAGAGTCACCTACCGTCTGCAAAGGGATCTTGGCGCATGGGAGAGTAGAACAAATGCCTGCGCTGCCTCAGGTGGTAGTCGTCCATGCGTTCTAGGATACGCTTCTGGCGGTTGGCAGCAAATGGGTCATCCAGCTGGGGGTGAGAGAGGTCAGACAAATCACAGGACCGCACAAAGCAATGAAACCCCACTAATGGACACCCTCAGGAAAGAGAAATGAAAAGCTACAAATGTAACTACAGCTATGGTAAGGGAGTAGAATCCAGAGCTGGGAATGTGAGTCCTTTAAGGGGACATCATCTTGGCTCAGTACAGGCTACGGGAGGAGGGAATCAAGACGAAAAGACGGTGACGGTCCTCTCACCTGTTCATTGGAGGGAACATTATTGAGGAGGTCGGCAGGAGCAGAGTAGGTGGGTCTACCACCAGCCGGGGCCACACCCATATCATCATCATCCTAAATGAGAGGAGGGGCACACACACACATATCATCATCGTCCTAAATGAGAGGAGGGGCACACACACACATATATCATCATCGTCCTAAATGAGAGGAGGGGCACACACACATATATCATCATCGTCCTAAATGAGAGGAGGGGCACACACACACATATCATCATCGTCCTAAATGAGAGGAGGGGCACACACACACATATCATCATCGTCCTAAATGAGAGGAGGGGCACACACACACATATCATCATCGTCCTAAATGAGAGGAGGGGCACACACACATATATCATCATCGTCCTAAATGAGAGGAGGGACACACACATATATCATCATCGTCCTAAATGAGAGGAGGGGCACACACACATATGTCATCATCATCCTAAATGAGAGGAGGGGCACACACACACATATATCATCATCGTCCTAAATGAGAGGAGGGGCACACACACATATGTCATCATCGTCCTAAATGAGAGGAGGGGCACACACACATATGTCATCATCGTCCTAAATGAGAGGAGGGGCACACACACACATATATCATCATCGTCCTAAATGAGAGGAGGGGCACACACACACATATATCATCATCGTCCTAAATGAGAGGAGGGGCACACACACATATATCATCATCGTCCTAAATGAGAGGAGGGGCACACACACATATATCATCATCGTCCTAAATGAGAGGAGGGGCACACACACATATATCATCATCGTCCTAAATGAGAGGAGGGGCACACACACATATATCATCATCGTCCTAAATGAGAGGAGGGGCACACACACATATATCATCATCGTCCTAAATGAGAGGAGGGGCACACACACATATATCATCATCGTCCTAAATGAGAGGAGGGGCACACACACATATATCATCATCGTCCTAAATGAGAGGAGGGGCACACACACACATATCATCATCGTCCTAAATGAGAGGAGGGGCACACACACACACATCATCATCGTCCTAAACGAGAGGAGGGACACACACACACACACATCATCATCGTCCTAAATGAGAGGAGGGGCACACACACATATCATCATCGTCCTAAATGAGAGGAGGGGCACACACACATATCATCATCGTCCTAAATGAGAGGAGGGGCACACACACATATATCATCATCGTCCTAAATGAGAGGAGGGGCACACACACCCATATCATCATCGTCCTAAATGAGAGGAGGGGCACACACACATATATCATCATCGTCCTAAATGAGAGGAGGGGCACACACACATATATCATCATCGTCCTAAATGAGAGGAGGGGCACACACACACATATCATCATCGTCCTAAATGAGAGGAGGGGCACACACACACATATCATCATCGTCCTAAATGAGAGGAGGGGCACACACACACATATCATCATCGTCCTAAATGAGAGGAGGGGCACACACACACATATATCATCATCGTCCTAAATGAGAGGAGGGGCACACACACATATATCATCATCGTCCTAAATGAGAGGAGGGGCACACACACATATGTCATCATCGTCCTAAATGAGAGGAGGGGCACACACACATATGTCATCATCGTCCTAAATGAGAGGAGGGGCACACACACACATATCATCATCGTCCTAAATGAGAGGAGGGGCACACACACATATATCATCATCGTCCTAAATGAGAGGAGGGGCACACACACACGAGAGAAGAAAGTAGGATACCACCAGAAGTCACATCATAGGCACATGATGGCGCCATGTAACACAATGTACAAAACCTCTTGTCAAAGTGACTCCTCCCCCTTCCCATTCCTCTCTGATCTCCCCCCCCCAGCCTCGTCACATGTGCAAAAACTATAAACTGGACTTGTTTAGTTTTGTTGCTTTATCCAATAGTTTCTCGCGGTACTGTGTGCTATAGCCGCATGCTACGCACACTGTTTGGTTTCAGCAAATTGGTGTTTGCGTAAAACACTGTCAGAGTGAAAAACCTTGGGGCAAAGTTATTCTCCCCAGTATAAAACCTGGGAAGATAAGGATCTTACGTCTTCTTCTTCGTTCAGGCCGATGGAGGTGTCGTAGGCCGACTTGTCAGATGAGGAGTAGATCATAGCATCAAACTGGCCTGTGGAGAGGAGGCCAACCTGCAGAGAGAGGAGCAAGCAATGCTATTGGTCAATCACTAGCCAATCAGGTGCTTCAATACAGACCAGCAACCACACAACAATGCTGGTCTTGTACTGAGGCATACACGCATGTGGGTGGGTGATGTAATGCATACCTTGTCACCTGGAGCGGGCATCGGTTCCAGCTTCTTCCTCTGAGCCTGGATCTTCTCTATCTGACGCTCAATTTCTGCAAACACACAATGATAACCTTGACACAGTTTCATCTCTAGAAGCTAAGAATGCCCCGCCCACTAGAAAAGATCACAGTATGTACATTAATCAAGGGGCAGGGCCACCACCAAAAGACCTCCAGCAGTGGTTTCATTCAGACAAAAGGTTAAGGGCAGTGTCCAAGCTATCTTGTGGGCATCAACCATGCCCTGATCAGTGACTTAGGAATTCACCATTATTGACTTGTATGCTCTACACAGTGAGTGCATTAGGTTGTAGTCATTCTTTACACCATCCAGAGGCACTTCAGTCCAGATAGGTTGGCTTCACTTGTGCCTTGCATGAAAGGGACGAGTGAATCTGGCACCTACTGGCATCAAAACCCTGATATGTAAGCAGAGTGGCACAGGCAGTTTACCAGACCCATTTGGCGCGCGCACAGCAGTCTCATAATTTACGAGACTGCCATCATGGGGCAGTGGGAGGTACTATCTGTCTGGTGCCTATGTCATTTACCTTCGTGAGTAGTTGCCACAGACGCTGCCATGGTGATCTCAATACACACACACACTGATGATGACCCACGAAGACAGTGAAACGGACACAAGCTTCTCAGTTTTTTTTTACTCTTGCCACGTACAGAGACGATATCATGTACGTGTTACAAACGTTGGTCGCCGTAAATTTCCGTAAATTAGTTATACCGTAAACAGCTACTTTCACGTCGCTCGCATAATTAAAACACAGCCCCTCCCCCCACTCCAGAAACCACAATTGCAAGAATCAGTATTGTTAAAGGCATTACAAGAGTGTGCACTGATTTTTTGTAAACACCAGCAAAAATGGCAGCAAGCAATAATGGCAGATCTGTGGACGATCAGTTCAACTGTCAAACACTCCTAAAATGTCTCCATCACGGAACAAGTGGTAGTCCTGCAAAAGAACATTTGTCACACTTCAGCCACTCTTCCCATCTTCTATCTACTAACTGTGGGCGAAATAAACACCCCCCAAAACAGCTGAGCTTATATTCTCAGTTATTCATCCTCTATGTCAGTACAGAATAGCTACATGATTGTAATCTTTGAGGATGCATTTCTTGTTCCTTCCCCAACGTACCTCCTCCTCAAAAGTTAGTTTTGTGCCACCGTACTCTGGAACTAGAACCTTGTCACCCACTTTGACAGCCAGGGGAACAGTCTTGCCATCCTGGGAAGAGAGGGACCGAGGTGACACATGCCTCTCCTTGCACAGTCTGTCTGATCACACTAGCTACCCACCTTGTCTCTCCCTCCTGGACCAATAGCAACTACTGTGGCTTCATTCACCTTCCCCTGGGCTTTCTCCGGGATCAACAGACCCGTCTTTGTTTTCTACAGAAGCCAAAAACAAAAGTACTTTGCAGTTAATTTGACATGGCAATAAGAAACTATTTGCAGCTAGGTGCAAAGCCATATTGGAGTTGATGGTAACATTGATCAGCTTGTGCAATCTGGGCTATCCTCATCAATGAAGACTGATCTAAAGATTACTGCAGTTTGTTCTCCAGTAGGTCAGTTGCCATGGTAACATGTCTCCCAACTGTCTACTCACAGTTTCAGGAGCCAGCCTCTGTACGAGGACACGATCCAACAGGGGACGAAAGTTTCTCAATGCAGACTGCAAGAAGAGCAAACACATTGATGGCTCACTAGTAGCACAGCAGGCAGAGAGATCAGTTTGCAGTGAACTGACAGAGCATGGGAGCCAGCAACTTACCATTGTAGATCTTGCATCAGAACTCAACACGTGGTTGGAGATCATGCGCAGTAGTGCGCTGGTTTCTGGAACATTCGGCCACGTGGCTCGGGCGCATCAGGAGCTTCGGAGTTGCATCACCTCTGGAACATTCGACCACGTGGAGCATATCGCTGCGTGCAAGATTTCTTGGTTGGACTTGATCACTGTTGCGAGGTACGTGTGTGCTCCAAAACTAAAAAAAAAATTTTTAGAGTACCTCCAATTTTTTTTTTTGCATTAAAAAAATTGTGAATTGTTTGCACTTTTCAGATCTTCCGTGATGCTACGAGTAGGCAGATTTATTCGCCCGAGGGCTCGGCTACTGGCTGGCAGGCTAAATGCCGAGACGCAGCGTCGTTTCTATGCAGCTAAGGACCTCAAGTTTGGTCCTGAGGCACGTGTCGCCATGCTGCAGGGAGTCGACAAGCTTGCAGATGCAGTTGCAGTTACAATGGGGCCTAAGGTGGGTGGGGCAGACTGTAACTGCACAGGTCATCATGGGTGGGGCAGACTGTAACTGCACAGGTCATCATGGGTGGGGCAGACTGTAACTGCACAGGTCATCATGGGTGGGGCAGACTGTAACTGCACAGGTCATCATGGGTGGGGCAGACTGTAACTGCACAGGTCATCATGGGTGGGGCAGACTGTAACTGCACAGGTCATCATGGGTGGGGCAGACTGTAACTGCACAGGTCATCATGGGTGGGGCAGACTGTAACTGCACAGGTCATCATGGGTGGGGCAGACTGAACCCTCTCTTCTTCCTTTTCTTCTCCTCCTCTCCTCCTCCTCCTCCTCCTCCTCGTCCTCCTTTCCTCCTCCTCTCCTCCTCCTCCTCCTCCTCCTCCTCTCCTCCTCCTCCTCCTCCTCTCCTCCTCTCCTCCTCCTCCTCGTCCTCCTTTCCTCCTCCTCTCCTCCTCCCCCTCTCCTCCTCCTCCTCCTCCCCCTCTCCTCCTCCTCCTCCTCCCCCTCTCCTCCTCCTCCTCTCCTCCTCTCCTCCTCCTTCTCTCCTCCTCTCCTCTCCTCCTCCTCTCCTCCTCCCCCTCTCCTCCTCCTCTCCTCCTCCCCCTCTCCTCCTCCTCTCCTCCTCTCCTCCTCCCCCCCCATCCCCTCTCTCCTCCTCAGGGGCGCAACGTGATACTGGAGAAGTCGTGGGGAAGTCCCAAGATCACAAAAGATGGGGTTACGGTAGCAAAAGACATTGAACTAGACAACAAGTTTCAGAATGTTGGAGCACGTCTCGTGCAGGATGTTGCCAGCAACACCAACGAAGAAGCAGGGGATGGCACTACCACTGCTACTGTGCTAGCAAGGTGGGGAGAACCTGGCTGTGAGGTTGCGTGTCATGTTAAGTTCATAGTTAAGAATATTTACTTTTGCCAGTTGATTTCTCCTTCCCAGAGCTATTGCTAAGGATGGATTTAATGTTGTCTCGAAGGGGGCCAACCCCCATGAGGTACGTAAGGGAGTCATGGCAGCCGTGGAGACTGCAGTGACAGCCCTGAAGAAGCTGTCCAAGCCTGTCACTACTCCAGAGGAGATTGCACAGGTGGCTACCATCTCAGCAAATGGAGACAAGGAGATAGGTAGGCAAGTTCACAGCCCCTCCCCCTTAGTGAAGTTTTACAGCAGTCTGCATGCATAGAGTGTGTTGTACATTTGTGACACTTTAGGCAATCTGATCTCGGATGCGATGAAGAAGGTTGGAAAGTATGGCGTCATCACCGTCAAGGACGGGAAGACCCTTTATGATGAGCTGGAGACCATTGAGGGAATGAAGTTTGATCGAGGCTACATCTCACCTTACTTCATGAACACATCCAAAGGTAGGATCAGCCCCCTGTAGTCCCATGTCAGTCTCTGTACTTGACAATAGAGTATTTGCTGAGTACATGTCAGTACGTGTCAGTCCTAGGTCATTGACAATGATGTTTGTAGGGTGAGCCGTTGTTGGCTTTTGCACTCCTTTGTTTCATCCCCCAATGCTTCCCACTACCCCCACGTGCACACCACCTCCTCCCATCACACACACACACACACACACACAGGAAGTCGTGTTGAGTTTGAGAATGCCTACTTGTTGCTGTGTGAGAAGAAGATCTCGAACATCCAACAGATCTTGCCAGCACTGGAGCTCGTTAACACCCAGAGAAAGCCCCTAGTAATTATTGCTGAGGACGTTGATGGGGAGGCACTGACCACACTCGTCATTAACAGGTAATAGCCAAGTGTGCTTTAGCCGTGTTATCTACACAGTACTATGATCAACACACACACACACACACACACACACACAGACTAAAGGTTGGACTACAGGTGGCAGCGGTGAAGGCCCCAGGATTTGGTGACAATCGCAAGAATCAGCTACATGACATTGCCGTGGCAACAGGTGGTATTGTGTTTGGGGACGAGGCCGTGGAGCTGAAGTTGGAGGATGTTACTTTGTCAGACCTTGGGCAAGTGGGCGAGGTCTCCATCACCAAGGACGACACACTGCTCATGAAGGGTGAGACGTTCTTTCTCCACTCCACACTCTACACCACTCACATTTGTCACTCCTCACACCCCACCCACACCTTCCCACACTTCACCTTTATTGCAATATCCCCACTCCTCATCTCCCACCTTCCCTCATCTCTCACACCCCCCACACTCACACCCCCCACACTCACACCCCTCACACTCCTCCACAGGTAAGGGTGACCAGAATGCCATCTCTGAACGCATTGAGAAGATCAAGGAGGAGATTGGTGAGACCACTTCAGACTACGAGAGGGAAAAGCTGGATGAGAGGCTGGCCAAACTTTCAGACGGTGTTGCTGTGCTCAAGGTGTGTGTGTGTATGAGTGGGGGAGGTGGTAAGTGGGAGGTGTGTGGGTGTGGGTGTGGGTGTGGGTGTGGGGAGGGGGGCTCATTTGGAGCATGAAGGCAGTATCTCAATCTTCTCAGGTTGGTGGTTCCAGTGATGTGGAGGTGAGTGAGAAAAAGGACAGAGTCAACGATGCACTCAATGCTACCAGGGCGGCTGTAGAGGAGGGCATTGTACCTGGAGGGGGCGTGGCACTGCTCAGGTGAGTATCGTGCGGTGATCACATGGTCAAGATACTCAGAAAGCTTAACTTGTGCTTCTTTCCTCAGATGTATTTCTGCATTAGAAGCCCTAAAGCTCGAGGCAAAAGATGAGCAATTAGGGGTTGATATTGTGATGCGTGCCCTTCGAACTCCCTGTGCCACCATTGCCAAGAATGCAGGTGTGGACCCTTCTGTGGTGGTGCAGAGAGTGATGGCAGAGGACTCCCCCAGCATGGGCTATGATGCTCTGCATGACAGATATGTCGACATGATCCAGGAGGGTGAGTACTTGTTTCAGGAGCTATGAATTGTTTATCCTGAGTGCCCTTCAGCCGGCCAGAAAATATTCTTCCACACTCATGCTGTTTCTCCCTCTCTCCCCCTCTCCCCCTCTCCCCCTCTCCCCCCTCTCTCTCTCCCTCCCGTCTCCCCCTCTTCCTCCCCCTCTCCCTCTCTCCCTCTCTCCCCCTCTCCCCCTCTCCCCCTCTCCCCCTCTCCCCCTCTCCCCCTCTCCCCCTCTCCCCCTCTCCCTCTCCCCCCTCTCTCTCCCTCCCCCTCTCCCTCTCTCCCCCTCTTCCCCTCTCCCCCCCTCTCCCTCTCCCTTCTCCAGGGATAATTGACCCGACCAAGGTGGTGCGGTTTGCCCTACAAGATGCAGCAGGTGTAGCCTCACTCCTTACTACAGCAGAAGTGGTAGTGACAGAGCTGCCGAAGGAGGACCCTGTTCCCCCCGGTGCCGGCATGGGGGGCATGGGTGGTATGGGCGGTATGGGAGGCATGATGTGATGGACAAGACAATGGAAATGTTAGGGGCAATCAGTCAAATTGTTGTGCGTTGTTTGCTGCTGTATGTGAGCTGTATCATAGATAATATATAACCTTCGGACCGAAGGTTATATATCATAGATAATATATAACCTTCGGACCGAAGGTTATATGTTATCTATGGCTGTATTCATGATCATGATTTCCAATTAAATTTAATTACATCGTTGATTAAACACGTGAGCACTGCAGGCGGCCCTGAGCAATCTGATTGGTGTGACTAGTCACATGCCGATAAGCTCGCCTCAGTTAAGTTACTAGTGAACGTATCCCAACCCTATTTTTTGTCGAGGCCGCAGGGCGCGCGCGCGAAAAATTTGGCCTGGGGACGAGATCGCACGAGACAAGTGCGGGGCTGGGCGGAGCGCAAGTTTGGCTGTTTGCCCCGCCCATGAAACGGACACACGTTTGTCTCGACTCAAAGTCAAGTCTCGGGAGCTCTGGCGCAGCAGTAGCGGGATGCAGGTCCTGACGGCTACGTCTGACCCCAACCCTAACGCCTCCTGGCTGAACAGCCGCGGCATGTGGCTCGGCTACCTCACCACGGTGGTCATTCTACACCTGGTGCTCATGAGCATACCCCTGCTCAGCACTGCCATGGCCTGGACCCTCACACACGTTATACACAACCTGGTGAGGAAGCACCATCGTGGGGTTGCTGGTGGCATAGATAATAGAGCCTGGGGGGTGAGCACGAGACTCGGAATGAAAAGGTCTAGCAGCACCAGACCTGAACCATAGATAATAGATCACTCTACTGTCTATGCCTGAACAATCTACTACACTCCGAGCTATGAGGTCTTGTGTTGGTGCTGGTGTTGTTCATTTTCTTGGTAGTCTCGCAGGCCACAGTCTGACCTGTGAGACTATTTTCTTGGTAGTCTCGCAGGCCACAGTCTGACCTGTGAGACTATTTTCTTGGTAGTCTCGCAGGCCACAGTCTGACCTGTGAGACTATTTTCTTGGTAGTCTCGCAGGCCACAGTCTGACCTGTGAGACTATTTTCTTGGTAGTCTCGCAGGCCACAGTCTGACCTGTGAGACTATTTTCTTGGTAGTCTCGCAGGCCACAGTCTGTCCTGTGAGACTATTTTCTTGGTAGTCTCGCAGGCCACAGTCTGTCCTGTGAGACTATTTTCTTGGTAAGGGGCACATTGTACACTTGGCAGGCAAAGCTGCTTGGAGCCAGTGTAGCCTGCCAGGTCCTTCCATACAGGACACTACCACACCCTACCACCGAACAATAACAAGTACAACCCTTACCATTAACAGCTTACCAAACCACCCCCCCTTCTCCCCTTCATCCCTATACACACACACACACACACACACACACCCTTCTCCCCTTCATCCCTATACACACACACACAGGGAATGTACATCATGTTCCACTACCTGAAGGGCACTCCGTATGTGACAGGGGACCAGGGAGATGCGAGACGACTTACCAACTGGGAGCAGATTGACCACGGGGAACAGTACACAGCTACACGAAAGTTTCTTATTGCTGTGCCCATTGTATTGTGAGTGGTACACACATGTGAAGACCTACCAGCTATATACATTGTCTGCCTGGCTGTCGGACTGCAGGGGGGGAGGGGACATATGTCATACTATAAGTGGTCCCCCCCCAAAAGCGGTCCCCCCGGACCATCCATACAGAATACTTGGTCCCCCCTAGGACCATCCATGGCACTGTAGATGGCCCCCCTAGGACCATCCATGGCACTGTAGATGGCCCCCCTAGGACCATCCATGGCACTGTAGATGGCCCCCCTAGGACCATCCATGGCACTGTAGATGGCCCCCCTAGGACCATCCATGGCACTGTAGATGGCCCCCCCAGACCATCCATGGCACTGTAGATGGCCCCCCTAGGACCATCCATGGCACTGTAGATGGCCCCCCTAGGACCATCCATGGCACTGTAGATGGCCCCCCTAGGACCATCCATGGCACTGTAGATGGCCCCCCTAGGACCATCCATGGCACTGTAGATGGCCCCCCCTAGGACCATCCATGGCACTGTAGATGGCCCCCCTAGGACCATCCATGGCACTGTAGATGGCCCCCCTAGGACCATCCATGGCACTGTAGATGGCCCCCCTCGCAATAATTGGTCCCCCCACTACTACACCCAAGTCAAAATGTGAACTACACAGTCAACTATGGAGCGAGATAGCTTACACAAGTAGTTCAAACTTAGTCTCCATGTCAAAAAAACCATCGCAAAGGGCCTACGACAATAGTCGATAGATGCCGCACAGTTTCTCGATTGAATGCTGCGCTTGTCGTTTTTCGTGTATAGTTAGCTGGTTACCCCTTTTCAGCGAGATAATAATATGCCTTCTCCACCAGTGCTACACACCATCCTCCTGGCATAGTACAGACTCTACTCTAGACTCTACTACCTTCTCCACCAGTGCTACACACCATCCTCCTGGCATAGTACAGACTCTACTCTAGACTCTACTACCTTCTCCACCAGTGCTACACACCATCCTCCTGGCATAGTACAGACTCTACTCTAGACTCTACTACCTTCTCCACCAGTGCTACACACCATCCTCCTGGCATAGTACAGACTCTACTCTAGAGTCTACTACCTTCTCCACCAGTGCTACACACCATCCTCCTGGCATAGTACAGACTCTACTCTAGACTCTACTACCTTCTCCACCAGTGCTACACACCATCCTCCTGGCATAGTACAGACTCTACTCTAGAGTCTACTACCTTCTCCACCAGTGCTACACACCATCCTCCTGGCATAGTACAGACTCTACTCTAGACTCTACTACCTTCTCCACCAGTGCTACACACCATCCTCCTGGCATAGTACAGACTCTACTCTAGAGTCTACTACGTGCCGAGGGATACTGTGTGAGTAGTGAAGGGCACTGCCACTGGAGTCCATAGCTTCAAACATACACTGATGCACTAAGTGTCAATGTTTAGCTCGCCTTGAAACCCAGCCTAAGACTGACTGCATAGACAGCTTCATCCTTCCTGGTCCACTTGTCAGCCTCGACACTCTTGCTGAATGCCATGCCAAGGGTGGGACCATCCACGGCAGGGGGGGACCAGGTATGGCTGCGATATTCGGTCCGGGGGGACCAATTATTCTGCTACGGATGGTCCGGGGGGACCGTTTTTGAGGGGGGACCATCCACGGCGTGACAGGTATGGGCTTGCAGTACTAGCTATGAGTAGTACATATGCATGTAGCCGTGTGACTTATATACATTGTACATGTGCTTGGGAAAAGGTAGCTAAAAGGGAAGGGGAGGGGGGGCATTAACTTGAACCCAAGCTTTCCATCCAAATTTTGTCTTGCAGCTTTGGCTGGGTTTGAGGTTAGGGGGAGGAAAGGACAAAGAGGTCAACTTTGTCTGCTTGGATAAAGTGGCCCCTGCTCATATCAGTGTCCTCCTTTCCCTCACCCAAACACACATATCCACAGATTTCTTCTCGCGAGCTTCTACACGGTGTACGACCTCTGGCACTCATTGGTGAACATTATAGCACTGATGATAGGGGTGGTCCCCAAACTCCCCCAGTTGCACAAGTTCAGACTGTTTGGCATCAATAAGTACTAGTTCACTTTTTGTACACTGCACATATTCATGGCTATATATAGAAGATTTGCTGTGTTTGAAATTTGTAACCTAGTACGTCTTCTGCCGTGTACAATCAAATGACTTGTCTGTGCATGTGAGGCCAGGTGCATGGGACGGTAGATGGTATTGGTGATCGAGGAGGCAGGGCTGGTGGTTGTGTGTGTGAGGGGTGGAGCTGGTAGATGGTGTGTGTGAGGGGGTGGAGCTGGTAGATGGAGGGGGTAGAGTGGTAGATGGTGTGTGTGTATGAAGGGGTGGAGCTGGTAGATGGTGGTTGTGTGAGGGGGTTGAGCTGATAGATGGTGTGTGTGAGGGGGTGGAGCTGGTAGATGGTGGTTGTGTGAGGGGGTTGAGCTGATAGATGGTGTGTGTGAGGGGGTGGAGCTGGTAGATGGTGGTTGTGTGAGGGGGTGGAGCTGGTAGATCTTGCTGGAGATTGTGTCCGAGTGTAACAGTAGTTCACTCTCTCAGCAAAAGCATCAGTAGTTCTGCTCTTGATGGCCTCAAAAAAATAGTCACCTTTCCAGGCAGGCAGAGGACTGCCAACAACACTAGGGTTGACAAGTGAGTCCTCATCTTGCAATATTGACATAATACAATGTCTGCTTCCACAAAAGTAATCATGTATACAGTAAGTGGATAATCATATGAGGCACAGTAAAAACAAGTGGCAGTGCAGAAGAGCACCACCTCTATGCACAGTAAAACTGGATAGTAACACGAAAACAAGAGTCTAAACACGCTCTTGATCACAAAGATAGACAATCAGTCGTGTTCCTCTTCATCAAAGTAAACAGTGGGAGCTAGTCGGATATACTGTCTCTTGCGTTTGACGACTCGCTGGCAGCAAAGAACCATTATAATAGTGAGTAGGAAGGTCACAATGGCTGTAACAGGGACAGCTATTCCGAGACTAAGAGCATAGTTTCTGGAGCAATCCATACAAACACACGGTTTGCTAGAGGGAGAGGGGTGGGGGTGAAGCTGTGAGGAGGTGGAGGGAGAGGAGTGGGAAGGGGATGTGAAGAGAGAGGGGGAGGGAGAGGAGTGCGAAGAAGAGGAGATGGAGTGAGAGGGGAATAAAGTGAAAGTGACAGACAGGGAGGGAGAGGAGGGGGGAGTGAAGGAGGTGGAGGGAGAGGAGGGGAGAGGAGAGGAGTGGGGAGTGAAGGAGGTGGAGTTGGGAAAGGGAGAGGTATGGGGAGGAGAGGGAGTGGAGGGGTTGGAAGGGATAGAGAAGACGGGGGTTGTGGAATGAGTTTGTGTGGGTGTGGAGGCACCAGACAGGATGGTGAGTGGTCCACTGGATGATGAAGAGAGTGTTGAAGGTGGAGGAGATGAAGGCACCACTGAAGATGTATTTGGAGTGTTTGGAGCCTCGAAAGCATGAATGTCCAGTTTGAGGTCAGCAGGCAGTGTGAGGCTGTCTTCAACCACTGTTGTAGTTGTTTTAGTCTCGAAAGCATCAATGGCCAGTTTGAGGTCAGCAGGCAGTGTGAGGCTGTCTTCAACCACTACAGAAAACTCCTGAAGAGGTGAGACAATGAGTGTGTGGGGAGTGAGTGTGTGAGCATGGTCTTGTGTCCTGATTCCACTCTCTCTCTCTCTTTTTTGGTTGTACTGAGTCAGCACTATTCCACTAGCTAGGGTTCAACACTTGCATGTCATAGTCCTTTAATACTGCTGACTCGGCACAATCATGAGGCAGCCACCAGATTCTGCTTGTGAGGGTCAGTGAGCATTGAGTGTATGTGATGGCTTACCAGTGTGGTAGTGTTGGCAGAGACCAGCTTGACTGTGTCGCTGCGACCAGAAATAAGGTTCACCACAGTGCTTCTGATGTGGGGGTGAGGTGTGTGTGTGTTGTACAGGAGTGAGGTGTGCTTCTGATGTGGGGGTGAGGTGTGTGTGTGTTGTACAGGAGTGAGGTGTGCTTCTGATGTGGGGGCGAGGTGTGTGTGTGTTGTACAGGAGTGAGGTGTGTGTGTTGTGGGGGTGAGGTGTGTGTGTGTTGTACAGGAGTGAGGTGTGCTTCTGATGTGGGGGTGAGGTGTGTGTGTGTGTTGTACAGGAGTGAGGTGTGCTTCTGATGTGGGGGCGAGGTGTGTGTGTGTTGTACAGGAGTGAGGTGTGCTTCTGGTGTGGGGGTGAGGTGTGTGTGTGTTGTGGGGGTGAGGTGTGTGTGTGTTGTACAGGAGTGAGGTGTGCTTCTGATGTGGGGGTGAGGTGTGTGTGTTGCACAGTTAACTAGAGCATTGAGAAATGTGATGTACAATAATGACAGATCGATAAACTGAACACATTAGCTACACCATATCAAGCATAACTTCGAGGAAATGAGTAACCATGCATATTCTAGAATGTTTCTGAAACTAAATCCAATCTTTTACTTGACTTTATACACATGCAAGCTTTGTTTTGGCAGCTGTCATCAACAACATAAGGTAGAATTGCCCACCTCCCAGTTTCTCACCATGTAATACTTTCAACACAGACCAAAGGAAAAAATATGTGAGGTAGATTTAGAGGAGCCCGATAGAAAATAGTCTGTTATACTCTAACATTGCTGAAATGTAGCCCTTACCTTCTGGCCCCATCTCTGATTGTCATGACAATCTGGGGCGCCTGGGTGAAGACAGAGTAGCTGGTTGTTCCCTTCTGACCAAAACTGGTGTAAGTATTAGCCAAGATATCTCTCGCACAGACCTGTGGGTATGTGCAGAGAAACAATAACTCAATGTACTTAGACATTCTAAGAGAACCTGGATGCAGGTTTGAGAATTGGATATGGTACATGCTCACTGGTACACTGGTACACTGGTACAGTTAGGGGACTTCCAGAACTGGTACACATATACAGTTAGGGGACTTCCAGAACTGGTACACTGGTACAGTTAGGGGACTTCCAGAACTGGTACACTGGTACAGTTAGGGGACTTCCAGAACTGGTACACCTGACTTCATGCACTGAAACAAAACAGTGGTTGCATTCCACACATGCTTGTACAATTGCAAGGCAAAAAAAATGCTAGCAGAAATGACGCCCTGAAACAAAACTCAATTATTTTGGTAACTAGTAAACGTAACTGAGCATATTAGAGAGAAGCTGCTTTGGTGCTATTTTACAGGGCTTTTGAAACCATAGATAGAAGAGCCCCAGGAGCTATGAACCAATGGACTATTTTACACAACCAATGGAGAATACAATGTGGCCGTACTACATGGGTTTAATTTGGGAGTTCTAGATTGACCCTACAGCCCTCTCTCCCCTCACCAAGCTATTGCTGCAGTTGCCAGGAAGGTTGAGTGGGGTACAGAGGTGGAGAAAATACAACACACTGTCTTTACCACTGGAACCCGCTACTGTCTGGCTGCAGTAGAGGAGAAGACATTGAGGTAAAGCAGGGGGGTTCAAATGGGAGGGGATTTTTTATGTGGGATGCTTGTCACTTTGACTTTTTGTCTTGGGACACTTGTTCAGTCTCTTGTGAAGCTAGACTCTCACGTGTAACATAGTCTCGTCCCCAGCCGTCCACGCCCCACCCGGTGAGGGGCGTGGACGGCTGGGGACGAGACTACATGAAACAACAGTCTGGGACTTGCATAGGCTTCAAACTGAAGGTATATATTTCTAACAACAGCATAGTAGACCATCTGTGGTAACATTTGCTGTCATGGGCTGTGGAAAGAGAGTGCAAACTGCTCCCAACGCTCACTTTTGCACTGTGAGCTTTTTATCAATAGCTGTAAGGTCGAGAACTATGCCACGCGAAGCATCCTTGCAGCCACAGCCCGTGGGTCGGCAGTCAAAACTCCATACGCGACATATTGTTACAGATATCGACCACAGACTGACGTAAAATATCAAACACCTTCGAGCCATCTTGTTAATCGCAATTAACGCCTAGCTTGACGTAATCAGAGCGTAATTTTTCACCTCAAGCGTGGGCGCGGCGAGCACGCACGCATGTTGTGCACATGCTGCGAGCATTTCCGGAAGCACGGGACCAACGGCGTGTGCATATCGCATGCAGATCAGATCGCTTTTGTGAGTGAGTTAGTGTACTGCTGCCTGCATTTGTGCGCAGCTCGCATCTGTGCTCTTATTCGTGATATCGTCACTTGCAGCTTGGCCACTGGATTTCCGCCATGAAGCGCGCTTTGACTCTGCTAGCATTGGCCTGTGCTCTGTGCACAGTACAATCGTCCCCTGCACTAACGGCTGGACTATCAACAACCATCACTATTGCTGAAACCACACCCTCTACATCTGCTTCACCATCCCCTAGTGTACCCGCTACACCAACTACTTCACCAACTCCAAACGTTACACCAACTACTCCAAATGGCACTGCTATGCCAACTTCTACACCAACTCCTAACGCTACACCAACTTCTACACCATCTCCTAGTGTTACACCAACTTCTACACCATCTCCTAGTGTTACACCAACTACTCCAAATGGCACTGCTATGCCAACTTCTACACCAACTCCTAACGCTACACCAACTTCTACACCATCTCCTAGTGTTACACCAACTTCTACACCATCTCCTAGTGTAACCGTTACAACTTCTATACCTCCTATACCTACAACATGTATTTGTATCCCAGCTAGCTCTCCTATGCCAGCTAGCTCTCCTATGCCAACTAGCTCTCCTATGCCAACTAGCTCTCCTATGCCAACTAGCTCTCCTATGCCAACTAGCTCTCCTAGCTCTCCTATGCCAGCTAGCTCTCCTATGCCAGCTAGATCTTCTGTTGCAATACCTACAACATGTATTTGTACACCGGTGCAACCCACATCTACTGCTCGTACCACTCAACCCACATCTACTGCTCGTACCACTCAACCAACACGTACTATGCCCACTCCCTCAGCCACTCCCTCAGCCACTCCAAGGCCTGCTGGAACACAGCCGAATGTTGGTCTAGCTGTTGGTCTGACGATTGCTGCTGTTGTGATTGTCGCAGTGATTGTGATTGTGGCCGGCTACTTTATCTATACCAAGTATGCCAAGAAGAAGGTGCACTACGAGTCACTGCAACAATAAACTGTGCCACTGTTACATGACACTGTGATCTCCCCATGCACAATAAAAGCTGTTTTTGATGATTTTTGAAAATAGATCCTGTTTGTGTACTTTTCAATATTTATTTTTGAAATTAACTGCCCTCAACATTCCCTTGTCTCCATATTGTGTGCCTGGGAATGTAGGCAGGCAGTGTTGAGGTTGGTGAAGGTAGTTAGGGAGCTTTGAGGTTTCTGGTCATAAATTAGCAAACGGGGGAGCACCCTAGCCTCATCCTGTAAGCCTTACCATCGTCCAGTTTTTGTTCACTTACTGAAAACAAAACAGAGTAATCAAAAACTCGGACTATAACTTCCCCGAGTGCCTGCACAACAAACAACTATTTGCCAGTGTACTTGTAAGAAACTGTCCCATTGTTTTCACATTACAGTGGACCTTTATGGCCTCTAAAATATCCTGGGGGAGCTTGCCTCCACACCCACCAGCACATCCATACTATGATCTGCACATCACAGTGTTTTTTCCACACCCACCAGTACATCCGTACTATGATCTGCACATCACAGTGTTTTTTCCACACCCACCAGTACATCCGTACTATGATCTGCACATCACAGTGTTTTTTCCACACCCACCAGCACATCCGTACTATGATATGCACATCACAGTGTTTTTTCCACACCCACCAGCACATCCGTACTATGATATGCACATCACAGTGTTTTTTCCACACCCACCAGCACATCCGTACTATGATCTGCACATCACAGTGTTTTTTCCACACCCACCAGCACATCCGTACTATGATCTGCACATCACAGTGTTTTTTCCACACCCACCAGCACATCCGTACTATGATCTGCACATTACAGTGTTTTTTCCACACCCACCAGCACATCCGTACTATGATCTGCACATTACAGTGTTTTTTCCACACCCACCAGCACATCCGTACTATGATCTGCACATTACAGTGTTTTTTCCACACCCACCAGCATATCAGTTGTTTTGTTTCAGACTAGTGGTTTCAGTTCAGTTTAGTCAACTTGTTAGTTCTAAGAGTGATTCTTGAAAACTCTATTTTTAGTCAAGTAAAATAACACTGGAACTTATGCTATACTGTCCTATATTCTCATCACCATGGTGATGTAATTCTCTAATAAAAATGCTACACTACCAGTGTAGTAGAACTTGTGTGCAAATCATAGTAATGTGTGGGTGGGTATGGAGGAATGCTCCCCCAAAATATCTTAGAGCCTCTCAGGTCAGTTTTGACAGTTTTACCAAACATCACAGCCAAATGCCTCCCCTCCCCTGAAATCACATCAATCCTTCATCAAACATGTGTCAACAACTCTTACAATCAACATACGATAATCATCTAATCTCATCTGTGACCTTACAGTTACTCAGAGTGCAGGTGACGGAAATTGTGAGAGTTCAGAAGCCTGGCAACAACCACAGAGAGTGTTGTTCCCACTATTGGTCCACCCCAGTACACAAGTACATGATCCAACAAGCCATGGTTATGCCAGGCAAGGCTACAAGCAAGGGCAGCCATGGGGTTCATAAAGGCACCTGTGAACCTCGAAAACATGGCAACAAGAAACACTACAAATGCTGCTTCAATCACAACCAAGAAAAACGATCTCTTGATGAGTAGACTCGGCGCAAACATGGCAAAGGTTACAAGCAGCTCCACAAGGAATCCACTTGGGATGGAAACATGTAGAAAAGAATCAAAGGTAACCTTTAGGAAATCTCTGTGTTCATGAGACATGGAGCGGCCCAAGACAGTCCACAGTACGGTACAGTATGTCATGCCACATGTCGCAGCTGCCACTTGTATCCCAATATTGGAGCAAAGTTTGAACACTTGTCTTTGATCAAGTCTTTTCTTAAGACAGTCACGAAGTGCACTGCACGGATTTGAGTATGCACCCAGTAAAATGTAAGGTGCCACTAGCAATCGTATGAAGAGAACAAATAGTGAGAGATTGGAAGATCTCGTATGGCTAAGAAAAACACCTTCGAGGGTCCATACCACCCAGAGCGTGCTACAGAGAAACTCATTGGCAGGTTTGAAGTAGGCAGAACGCTGCACCAGGGTTCGGCTAGTGAGGACTATGGCTGTGATCAATAAGTGGGAGCAGATACTCCAGATTGGGACCAGCACGTCAAGTGCCTCCAGTGGTGGAAATACACTACTGGTCATAGATAATTAGTTGTTGTTGACTTTCGAGTGAGGGGTCCAGACTAGGGTACTCCCAGGAGGGTACAGTTTGGTCTTCCGGTATATTTATCACAAATGGTAGGCTTAGTGCTGTAGTCCTGCATTCACAGTATTCCCCTCTAGCAATGACGTCTGCGTAAAAATCCCGTCTGTCTCCCTCGTCATGTCATGTGCTCCGCCCCTCCCTCAGCCACACAAGCCTCGTTCCGGTATAATTCCCAAGCTGCACCGACTGTCGCAGGCTAGCTTGGAAGCTACATCTGTTTCCACGTGGCTACGGATATTTGGAGTTTCTGCGTGCCCGTTCTAGGCTGGAAGAGATTGCTGCAAGCTCCGCTGTCTGCGAGATGGCACAGCCCGGGTGAGCGAAAAAATTAGCAGGAGCGAGACATTTGTAAAATAGCGCACGGATTATGCCAGAAGCCTTTGTATAAGTAAAGCGCTGTCCTTTTTGGTGCTCATGGTTCTAATTAAAGTGCATGGAGTACTTTGTTTCTTTGATCTCAGAGTTTTACGCCCGTGTATTCTATGGGCGCAGAGGAACGACATCCTGATGGTGACGGTCAACCTCACGGATATCAAGCATGAGAAATTCTCGCTGGACGAGAAGAAACTGACGTTTGAAGGGGTGGGCGGGCCTGAAGGGAGGCAGTATGCCTGTGAGCTCAAGTTCAAGGCGGAGGTTGTACCTCAGGTGGGGCAACGTAACTAGTGAGTGATTCTGGTAGAGAAACTTCTTCAATCTAAGGATGCTTGTAGCTAAGTTAAAAAGATATGACACCAAATTTTAGGATGGTTGCTCAGGATTGCAAGTTCTTTTTCATCCTAGAACCTAGCCTCATACCCAGGTTCTTGGTGGGCCCTGGGTATGAGGCTACCTAGAACCAAGTTTTAAAACAGGTGCAAACTATTTGAACCTTCCTTGAAACAAAAAAACTTTCTGCCTTCTGTGTTTAATGTGACCCGACAGTGTAGCTAGCAATGCTGATGTGTTGTGCTGTTTAATGTGACCCGACAGTGTAGCTAGCAATGCTGATGTGTTGTGCTGTTTAATGTGACCCGACAGTGTAGCTAGCAATGCTGATGTGTTGTGCTGTTTAATGTGACCCGACAGTGTAGCTAGCAATGCTGATGTGTTGTGCTGCTTTTGTTGTTCTTTGTTGTTGTAGGAATCGAAGCACAAGAAGACGGACCGAGGGATATATTTTGTAATCAAGAAGAAAACCTCTGGACCATACTGGTCAAGGCTATTAAGTGATTCAAAGAAGGTAAGCAGGCAAGGCTCCATCTCCTCTGGACCATACTGGTCAAGGCTATTAAGTGATTCAAAGAAGGTAAGCAGGCAAGGCTCCATCTCCTACCATCAGACAGTCATTACACACCCACCACAAAAAAAGAAAAGTAAATGAGTGTAGTGTAGTTTGTAATCTACTCTTTGCCTAACCTTGTTCTCAGCTTTCTGTACGAACCTGGGCAAGAGCCTGGGAACAAGGCTACTCCTTGCCTCATTGGCTGAACTATCCATTATACATGCTTGTATACCCCCACACCTGCATAGGATCCCAGCATTCAGACAGACTTTAGCAAATGGAAGGATGAGGATGAAAGTGACTCGGAGTCAGAGAATCCTTATGAGGACACAAGTCTAAATACAGTGAGCTCACATCCACCCACTGGTCATGCATGTGCGCCAGGTGTATATGTATGATATTCTTGTGAAGAAGGAACAGTGTTTGCAGTGGATCTCTAACTCAACCACCACTATGAAAATGGAAATATTATGTACTCTAATACTAAGGGTGTTGTGTGTGAGGAAACTGATGCTTGTTGCTTGACAGCATGGTAATATGCAAGGTTGTTCCCTTCCATGAGTGGGCTATTTGTTCAGTTGCATTCGGTGTTACCCATTCTGAGATATATCACATGATTAAGAACCTGTAATTTCTTCTTCCCTCTCAGCTGATGCAACAGATGGGTGGTCTCGGTGGAGGAGTAGGAGGAAAACCTAATTTAGATGTGAGTACCCAGATCCCACTCTCTCGTGAGGGAAAGGGTCTGGTGACTATTAAGTGCTTTCTTGGTTGTGCCAAGTCAGTAGTCTTGATTTTGAACAAGCCAACGATTAGATCTTTATGATGTTGTGCTATTTCATTGTGCTAACTTGCCACAGTCAAGAAGCCATTCAATAGTCACCAGACCTTCCTCATGAGGGGGTTGGATCTGTGTACAAGACTGAGTTAATCTGGTTCCCATTCCACAGGACCTTGACGATGATTCTGCTGACAGCGATGATGAACCAGTGCCTGACTTAGACTCATAGACACTCTCTGTTTGCATTAACAACACTTGTGTTTGCATTGTGCTATTTTCGCTTTAATCGTTTGCGGTTTATTGGAGAGAGAAATTGTAAAAGGAATATTCACCCACGTGGTGGTCTGCGTGGTGGTGGTATCATGCATATAGTGAAGACGGGAGACAATGCCAAAATACGTATCTAAAACCAAGGGCAAGTTAAAAGCCAGAAAGACTGGTAAGGCACTCGTGAGTGTGATCTCTGGGTCTGTAGCAGTGTTGGGTGGGGAAACCTGCGTGGGTCAATCTGCTGGGTACAGCAGCTGGGGTGAGGGATTATAGTGTTGTGTGTGTGTGCACTGTACAGCTGTGAAGACTGCTGCAAAAGCAAAGAGAAAGTTGAAGCAACTACGAGCAGCAAAACCACAGCACTCGGTTGAGGATATACTCAGCAAGGTACACTACTGCTCTAGTCTCACAAGCCACACCCTTCGCAGAGAGGAACACGCTGCAGCTGACAAGTTGTCACCAAGGAACGCAATTATCAAACAGCGCTGTTAGATGATAAGATGCCGACATCCGCTAAAGATGTGACGTAATTGCTACTCCATGGACAATGGATACAATCTACAAAGAGCACATATCTCATTGATCACAGCAAGTTTCTGTCGTGGCGACAACTTGATGGATGCAGCGTGACCAGACCCTTCCGCTCTCTGCAAAGGGTGTGGCTTGCGAGACTAACTGGTGCTCCAGGTCAACAGCTGGGGGGAGGGGGGCAGGGGGTGAGATGCTTTTTATAAGGTTGTGTATGTGGTGTATCTGTCTTTCCCTGTGTTAGGTTGAGGAGTGTGTGGACTCGTGTCAACCTGAGCAAGCCCTGAGATGGTGTGAGAGAGCTCAGCAGCTGTACCCTGACAATGTGCGAGTACTGGAGATCATGGGGCCCCTGCTACTGGACATGGGACACACAGACAGAGCCGTTGACATATCCAGCACCAATCCATGTACAGGGTTGTGAGGGTGGGTGGTTGCCCAGTGATTGCATCTCAGAGCATTGGCGACTCAAACCTCATATCCATTCTGTGGAATGAGGAACTGACCCTAGCTTGGTACAAGGCTATGCTAGCTCAAACCAGAGACACTGGCTGCCTTTTCATTTCCACCTTATGCTGTCATTATTTCCAGCTAAGGCAAAAACGACATAGAGCATAGAAGTTTGGCATTAGCTACGCTCTTCAGCTGACCCAGTTGTTATAGAGTCTCCTTGACATGCACTGTCTGAAGGCAGCTGTGGAGCTCAACCCAGGACAGGGCCACTCCAAGTACATGTACCTTGGTCAGTTGACGGAGGGAGAAGAGACAGTGGGGTACTTCACTAAGGGCATTGAGATCATGACAGCAGCAGTGAAGGGAGGAGGGTGTGCCAGTGTGGGGGGTGAGGTGACTGTGGAGGACGTGTCAA
>OX422186.1:12355420-12505420 GCA_949130485.1 Agelas oroides | reverse complement strand
GTACAAGGTGGCTGTTGCCTGTCAACTGGGAAGCCTTTTAGAAACCTTTTCTTTTGTCTTCTTCCCTGACATCCAGTTCTGCAAGAGGTATACCTTATACTTGATTGCTTTGTCTAGCTCCCCTCCTCCCTTCTTCTCTCACCTGTTGTCTTCTCCTAGCTCCTCCCTTCTCTCACCTGTTGTCTCCTCTCCTCCCTTCTTCTCTCACCTATTGTCTCCTCTCCCTTCTTCTCTCCCCTTCTCTCACCTGTTGTCTTCTCCTTATCCCTTCTTCTCTCACCTATCATCTCCCCTTCTCCCTTCTTCTCTCACCTACTGTCTCCCCTTCTCCCTTCTTCTCTCACCTGTTGTCTCCTCTCCTCCCTTCTTCTCTCACATGTTGTCTCCTCTCCTCCCTTCTTCTCTCATGCGTCTACTCCCCTCCTTTCTTCTCTCATACCTTTCTCTGTGTAGCTGTTCACCAAACTGGAGTGTGATGAAGAAGAGACACTGGCACACACAAGAGAACTGTTAGCAGAGCTTAACAGTTACAGTAGAGATGGCAGGGAGGACAAGGAATGCCAACAAGAAATGGATGTGACTTGACATTACATAGTCACAGCACTATTATGAAATAAATTCGTTGGTAACTTTATTCTTATGCCAATCCAACATTTCATCACACAAGTATAAAAAAGAGAACGATATCATAAGAAATCTGAGATTGGCCTCAGAACAAGGCCAGTCGTGGTGCAAGTAAGCCCTAGTGTCTGTCTCTTCTCTCTCTCTGTGAGTCATGACGGTCTCTCTGTGGCAGTCTGTCCCTGCGTGAGTCATGACTGTCTCTCTGTGGCATTCTGTCCCTCTGTGAGTCATGACGGTCTCCCTGTGGCATTCTGTCCCTCTGTGAGTCATGACGGTCTCTCTGTGGCTGTCTGTCCCTGTGTCGGTGTCTGGTCTCATCAGAATGGTGCCTCTTCCTGGGAGAGTCAGAATGTCTGTCAGTATCTCGGCTCTCATGACTGCTCCTGTGTCTCTTGTGATGTGGAGTTCTCTCATAACTGTCATCGCTGCTAGTGCCCCCGCCCTGCTGCCGAGTTGAGTGGCTCTCAGAGGGTCTCGTTACTGTTTCTCTGGAGTCACTCGTCTGGTGTCTTCTCTTCCTGCGATCTTGTCGCTCCTGCTCACCACATGAGTCCTCATCTAGAATGATAAATATCATCGAACAGCAGAGAAGAACATTTCAGAGAGAGAATGCTTACCTTCTGAGCTGCTACTGCTGTCGCTGGCTTTGTACTTTGAGTTTTTGTGCTTGCTAGTCCTTCTCTTCTTCCTCCTCCTCTCTCTATCACTAGATTCTTCATCAGACCCAGAACTTCCTTGTCTAGCCTTTCTCTTCAATTTCTTTCTTCTTTTCTTCTTGTGTTTGTCTAATGACTCTCCCTTGGATTCCATTTTGGCCAGCTTTCTGCAGAGGTGAGCAGTGTGGGTGTGGATTGTGAGGGTGTGTAGAGGTGAGGTGTGTGGATTGTGAGGGTGTATAGAGGTGAGGTGTGTGCATGCATGTGAGGATGTGTGGAGGTGAGGATATGTGGATGTGAGGATGTGTGGAGGTGAGGTGTGTGGAGTTGAGGTGTGTGGGTTGTGAGGGTGTGTGAAGGTGAGCAGTATGCATGTGAGGGTGTGTGGAGTTAAGGTGTGTGCATGTGTGGTGTGTGCAGTGAGGATGTGTGGAGGTGTGGATGTGAGGGTGTGGAGTTAAGGTGTGTGCATGTGAGGTGTGTGCAGTGAGGATGTGTGGAGGTGAGAGAGTGTAGTAGAGTAAAGTAGAGCCATGGCAGAATGTAGTAGAGCCATGGTACAGGTAAGGTCGGACTCCAAAAATGGATGATTTGTGATCCACACAAATCATCCAAATGTGGATGATTTGTCAATTATGTGATATATCATCCAAATTTGGCCATTCAACGTCAATAACACCTGGACGCCCAAGCCATCACCATCCACACAGGTCCAAGCAGCGTTATGATCCCTATAACCATACATGGCGAAGGCCAAGACGCCACCCCAAGTGATAAGAAACACTGATGCTAACTACTACATCTAACTGTAACTGTTGTACGTTGTTAGAAATTGTGTTGTTTGTATACTTTTATTCGGTTTCGTGCAGCATGACAAAGGAGGATTAAGTACACTGTTGACAAAACTTCCATCTTTGGATGATTTACAATCATGCTCAGAATCATCCAAAAGTGGATTATACAAAAGTTCCATCTTTGGATGATTTACAAGCATGCTCAGAATCATCCAAAAGTGGATTGTACAAAACATCCAATTTCGGATGACTTAGAAACATGTTCACTTTCATCCAAAAGTGGATTGTACAAATCATCCAAATTTGGAAGATGCATAATCATCCAAAAGTGGATTGTACAAAAGTTCCATCTTTGGATGATTTACAAGCATGCTCAGAATCATCCAAAAGTGGATTATACAAAACATCCAATTTCGGATGACTTAGAAACATGTTTACTTTCATCCAAAAGTGGATTGTACAAAAGATCCAATTTTGGAAGATGCATAATCATCCAAAAGTGGATTGTACAAAAGTTCCATCTTTGGATGATTTACAAGCATGCTCAGAATCATCCAAAAGTGGATTATACAAAACATCCAATTTCGGATGACTTAGAAACATGTTCACTTTCATCCAAAAGTGGATTGTACAAATCGTCCAAATTTGGATGATTTCATCCACTTTTCAGTTCTATATAGGTAACAACAGACATATATCATCCAAATTTGGATGATATATCACATAATTGACAAATCATCCACATTTGGATGATTTGTGTGGATCACAAATCATCCATTTTTGGAAGCGGAACCTACCTCCATGGTAGGGTGTAGTAGAGCCAAGTAGAGTCACGTAAGGATGTGTGGATGTGAGGATGTGTGGATGTGTGGGTTGTGAGGGTGTGTGAAGGTGAGCAGTATGCATGTGAGGGTGTGTGGAGGTGAGGTGTGTGACTGTGAAGATTCCCCACCTGAGGATCCTCTTCCTCTCCTTACTGGAGAACCCAGATAACATCTCCTGCACCTCTGTCTCCTCATCAGAGGCAAGGATCTGCTGGTTGGAAGCCATGCTGTCCACCACCCTGTCTCGTACACACTGCTTGAAGATCATACCATCTTCAACAGTGTCCAGGTCTGGTAGCATTGGTCGCAGTGGAGCACCTGAGGAAAGGTAGGGAGAGTTAGCTTTGTTCACTGTAAGTGATCAAAAACTGGATGGTGGAATGGCTGCAGCTAGGAGAATGTTGAAACAGTCAATGACCATGCCTGGCATACACGGCGGCTAGTTCTCTATGTCTGTTACAGTTGTCAGCAAATGCTACCTACTCTTCACGGTGGTTGTCAGCGAATGCTACCTACTCTTCACGGTGGTTGTCAGCGAATGCTACCTACTCTTCACGGTGGTTGTCAGCGAATGCTACCTACTCTTCACGGTGGTTGTCAGCGAATGCTACCTACTCTTCACGGTGGTTGTCAGCGAATGCTACCTACTCTTCACGGTGGTTGTCAGCGAATGCTACCTACTCTTCACGGTGGTTGTCAGCGAATGCTACCTACTCTTCACGGTGGTTGTCAGCGAATGCTACCTACTCTTCACGGTGGTTGTCAGCGAATGCTACCTACTCTTCACGGTGGTTGTCAGCGAATGCTACCTACTCTTCACGGTGGTTGTCAGCGAATGCTACCTACTCTTCACGGTGGTTGTCAGCGAATGCTACCTACTCTTCACGGTGGTTGTCAGCGAATGCTACCTACTCTTCACGGTGGTTGTCAGCGAATGCTACCTACTCTTCACGGTGGTTGTCAGCGAATGCTACCTACTCTTCACGGTGGTTGTCAGCAAATGCTACCTACTCTTCACGGTGGTTGTCAGCGAATGCTACCTACTCTTCACGGTGGTTGTCAGCGAATGCTACCTACTCGTGACGCACCTTCACGATGGTTGTCAGCGAATGCTACCTACTCGTGATGCACCTTCACGATGGTTGTCAGCGAATACTACCTACTCGTGACGCACCTTCATGATGCAATACACACAGTACCTTCAGCAGGTTCGGGCTTTGCCTTCCCAAACAAGGGACACTAGGGAACAGAGGAGAGAAGCAGCCATGAACATAAACCTTCCTTCCTCCCTCCCTCACTCCCTTCCACCCACCTCCCTGTCTGTGTTGACATGACCCCAATTCCCACACTTGACACATTTCACATTGCGAACTTCAATTCCAAATGGTTTGTCCCTCAACTCCATGTCCTTGGCATAGCTGCATGTGTGTGTGTGTGTGTGTGTGTGTGTGTGTGTGTGTACGTGCACATGTGTGTGTGTATGTGCGTATGTATGCATGCAATTTGATTTAAGGGGAAAGACACCGGGTGTGTACACATACTCTTCTCTCGGTGCCGTTTTGCCAGTTTTTTGCCAGTCAAATTTCAGCTTTAGTGCCTTGCCATCCTCACCTCCTCCCTGCTCTTTCTCCTTATCTGCAGATACAACACCAGCATCCACATCACGTGATGTTCTCAACAGCACAACCTTGACCTTTAATCTTATTGCTTATGCCATAATCTTGTTTCTGGGACACCCAGATTTTCTCTCAGTCATGGAAACAAATTGTGACTGTGAGACAAAATCTGGGAGTGGTCCAGGAGCAAGCTAGTTAAGTCCCCATGTACTTGAGTTGACTGTACCTTTAGCAAAGCCCGGTGGAGGTTCATACATGAAACTCAGTGGGTTAGCTCTCCCCAGTAGTGCTCTGCAGAGGAAACCAAGTACAGTCATAACTAAACCTGTTTAGTTAGTGCATGAGCTGTGTGTGTGTGTGTGTGTGTGTGTGTGTGTGTGTGTGTGTGTGTACATGTTTGCTGTACAGAAGGTACTGAAGCTGTGTTATATTTGCACTGAACGTGAGTGTAAGGATGACAGCAAACCTGTATACTGTGAGCATGTGTGCCTACTTGCTCTTGTAAGTCTCCTGCTCTTTGAGGTACTGCTGCCGCAGTTCTTCCTGCCTCTTCTCCTCCTGCTGCTTGCGCTGCTCAGCCTCCCACAACTATCACATGCACACACAGGAGAGCCAAATATTAAAACCCTAGCTTGCAGAAATCTATGATTTTAGTGAAACCCTTACACATTTGTACAAATCTCGCCTTTTTGAGGTTCCTGAAGTTGCTGGGATGAAAGTCCTTGTTGCACATAAAGTTCTCGTAAGCCATCTTCTCTAGCTTGCTCTGGCTCCGCTCTGGCACCACTGGCACTATACTAGCGACTAGACAATTAAGTCTTAATTAGCGTTTGATATTTCGCGTTTGTTTGTGAAACGAATAATTAGAGAAGAAAACGTATTCATGAGTATATGTACACTCCTAACGAGAAGGTGGCAGAGAACTACATAACTTGAACTTGCAGCTAGTTGAAACTAAGTGAACAATTTATTGATACTCATCAAACACACATACTACACCGCAGACACACACACTGGCTACAGTGTGCAGTAGAGCTAGAACACTATAATATGGGAGCTAGGAGTCATGCTCGTGTCCATGTTCCTATTTCTTGGCTGCCACCATTTTCTGGAGGGCTTCGGTGGTGAAGGACTTGGGTCTCTCGATAGGCAGTCCAAGAGCTCTATCCCAGACGAGTGAGCTAAGGACCCCCAGAGCACGGGAAACACCAAACAGAACCGTGTAGAAACTCATTTCTGTCATCCCATAGTACTGTGTGTGTGTGTGTGGGAGGGGTGTGTGTGTGGATGTGTGCGTGTTTTGAGGAGAAAAAACAGATCAGCTCTTTGATGAATTATTTTTTTCGTGATAAGTTTTGTGAGCGATAAGTTATCAAATTTTCAGGAATTTAATGACACGAGAGTTTAACACACATCTGCTCCTTGTATTCTACAAGGCCTATACCAGCACTTTGCAACGGTTGCTTCCATAGCTAATGATCTTCACTCACACAAGTGGTATAAAGCCTGAAGAGTAGATTCCAGCACTTACTGACTAGCACAATGCATGACAGGGTCCTACCTGCAGCAAGACTCCGCTGTGGGCGTCTACATTGGGCCAGGGGTTCTTGGTTTTGCCTTGCTCTGTGAGCACGTCAGGTACCACCTCAAACAGCTGAGCCACCAGCTTGAAGAGAGGGTCGTTGGGAAGATGTTTGAAGGCAAACTCCCGCTGGCACATGTAGCGTGGGTCGGTCTTGCGTAGCACTGCATGGCCAAAGCCTGGAACAACCTAAAGAGTGTGATATGTGTGTGTGTGAGGGAGAAAAGAGGAGAGGAGGATGACAAGCAATAACATTAATTACCTTTCTCATCTCAGGGGAGGGAAGAAGGGAGGACATTATTGTCCCTCTCATACCTGCCCACTCTTGAGTGTCTTCCAGATGAAAGCCTTGAGTTCCTCGTTAGTGACCTCTGACCCCACCTCTTTCTGTAATTTTGTCAGCCACATGAGCACCTCCTGGTTGGCAAGGCCATGCAGGGGACCTGCTAGACCATTCATCCCGGCAGCAAAGGAGAGATAGGGATCTGAGAGAGCGCTGGCTACCAGGTGACAGGTGTGTGCACTAACATTGCCTCCTTCATGGTCACTGTGAATGGACAAGTAGAGGCGCAACAGCTCTGGAGAAAGGGAAGGAAGGAGAGGGGGGGGAGGAAGGAGAGGGAGAGGGGGGGGGGGGGGGGAGGAAGGAGAGGGAGAGGGGGGGGGGGGGGAGGAAGGAGAGGGAGAGGGGGGGGGAGGAAGGAGAGGGAGAGGGAGGAAGGAGAGGGGGGGGGGAAGGGGAGGGAGAGGGGGGGGGAGGAAGGAGAGGGAGAGGGAGGAAGGAGAGGGGGGGGAAGGGGAGGGAGATGATTATGTATGATGAACAGAATACACACATATACCACTGTGCCAGTTGGGTAAGTCCTAGGACACCATATTACACTTTGCTATGCCAGTCACCCAGCCTCACCAGTGAAGTCCTTGCCCTCGTACCCCAGCATAGAGGCAAAATTGGCAGACCAGTCCTTGTCTGGGTCAATGGCACCTACCTTCCCGTCTCGGTAGAGATTACGGTAAATGACAGACGCTAGTGTCGGTAACTTAGCTATGAGATCCATTGAGTCTTCATATGCGTACTGAAGGGAGGAAGGTGTGGGTGGGTGTGGAAGAGGATGGACAGTAGGTACAGGCATGTTGTATTAAATTTGCTTTCTCTCCTCTCTCTCTCTCCTTTCCCTTCCCTTCCCTCCACCCCCTCCCACCTCCTCACCTCCCAGTACTGTGTCTTGGGAATCCCCTCTGAGTAAGCTTTGGCAAACTTGCTCTCAGCCTGCATAGCGGTGATGCCTGCACTGAACTGGGACATCGGGTGAAGGGAGGCAGGAAAGTTGTTGACCATTTGCACCACATGCTGCGGGAGGGCAGCACGACTAGCCCAGTCTCGCGAGATTCCATCCACCTGAGTCAGTTGTTCATGGCAGAATTAAAGGCAAGTTACTCTATCCCTCCTCTCACCCCTCCTTCTCCCCTCACCTGTTCTTTGGTGGGTATTGTTCCAGTGAGCAGCAGGTGAAACAGACCCTCAGGCAGGGGCTCCTCTCCACCCTCCGCCTTTGGCAACAGCTGGAGAAGAGAAGAACACATCATTACAACTGACTCCAAGTTTCTCTGCCTCACACATCTTGAAGTTGCCCATGTCTAAGTACCTGTACATGATTTCTAGTGTGAGTGGAGACATGAGTGATCATGCGTTCTGGCACAGCCCACACACAAAGCAGCAGTTACACTTACTCAACTATCAAATGATGAATTTTATTGTACCTTCTGGCATTCTGGTATGCTATAGCCTCTGAAACGGATACCCTGTGTGTGTGTGAGAAAGAGAGAGAGAGAGTAATATTGACAATAAACCAGAGGCCTATTGAACTCTGACCTCTTCAGGATCCAGCAGTGAGGTCTCCGTCACCAGAGCCTTAATGCCACGCATGCCTCCATACATCTGGACAGTGAGAGAATGTAAGCGTGAGCACAGTGTAGCCACAGAGAGCTCAAGTCAGTCAGTCAGGTTTAGACACTGGGAAACTCAGGGACAGATGGGCGCTCACCATGTCAATGTTGACATCTCCAACCACGAAGCCACCATGCTGTGCTCTGAACTCTTTCACTTCCTTCTGTTTCTCGGGAATCAATTTTGCCAGAGCCTGTTTGAGACCACTGTCACCATGTGACTGGTGGTGGTCATAGCGGGTCTGTGAGAAGAGTGACAGGAGAAAGTGAGGGTGGGAGGGAGTGAGGGAGGGAGAGAAAGAGAAGAGGATGGAAGAGAAGAGAAGAGAAGAGAAGAGAAGGGGGGAGGGGGAACAACAGGTCACAATCGTGTACAAATCTCATAAGATAAACAGAAATCTCAAATAAACTCCTTAGAGGGAGGTAGTCTTAAAAGAGAAGAGTGTCTCAATTGTAATGCAAAGCACATATTCTGACCAATCACATTGCACTCTACCACTCACCATGGCAACAGGCATCCATTGTCTTGAGGACCTGACTGTAGTCTGAGAGAAGGAAAGATATTCAATGCTAGCTAGCAGTTTGATGGGTCAGACACTTACCCTCTGCAGAACGCCAGTAAGCCTGGAGAAAGCCGGTCTGAAGGCCATTCCCAAAAGTCAGCCCTTGCAGTGCAAACAGCTAGTCACGTGCAAGATATGAAATTAATAATTTTGAAGTTAATTTCCATAGTTACACTAGTGTGGATCACGTGATTTTGATTCGCGCTGTTATCAGCCTTTGACTCGTCTTGTCTCTTGACAAGTGTCAAGGTGTGGTTGTCTGTACCTGTTCCAGTGTGTTTGCATTATTGAGAGTTTCCCATCTGCTGCATGTATTTAGGGCTGGTGACCCTGTCCATCATGAGCTACCAGCTGTATCGTAACACTACTCTTGGGATAACGCTGCAAGACTCCCTGGATGAACTTATCAGCTCCCAGCAGATCACCCCGGATCTTGCTCTGAAGGTACTGAAGCAATTCGACTCCAGTATGAGCACACATTTGTCAAGAGTACGAACAAGATATACTTTCAAGGGTAAATTAAGAGTGTACCGTTTCTGTGACAATGTATGGACGTGTGTGGTGGAGGATGTGGAGTTTCGTGACAATCAGGGCCAGGACAATGTGAGCGCCAGAAGGGTCAAAATTGTTGCATGTGATGCAACCAACACGGGCAAGTAACCACCCATCCCACCACCCTACCTGGATTTCCATTAACGTACTGTCATTAACGGCTTGTCCTACCTGCTCCAGATTCATGTGTGCATGATCTGTCTTGTTTCTTCATTATTTCTTGTAAACTCATTTGTTCGTCAGCCATTTTCCCATGCATTGACTTAAAGTAGATTCACAGGTCCCACTCAGCTGGATGGTTTGGGTTGAGAGCTAGGGAGTTGGTAGGAAAAAGGTCCAGGCCTTCCCCGGCTACAGTATTAGAAAGATCAAAAACTGGGGCTGGGGAAGGCATGGGACATTGGTCGGAAGAAGGTTATCATATTACAAAGTTTCCACAGGACTGCGCTATGCATGATGTTTGAAAGTGACATTGTTGGAGACAGTGAGAGAGTGAAAGGTGGTCTGTGTGCCTTCCCTTGTGGGTGCACAGCAGTACACGCCCACCTTCACAGCAGCATCGTTTGGAAACATTCCTGGTGTTATCCGTATGAACTCCCATTCTTCATCCAGTTTGCATTCCACCACAAAGCTCTGCCGAATGTACGACACCCTCATCCACACATGCTCTGCACTACTCCAGGGCTGTGTGCTCCAGTCACTGTGCCCATCTGTGACAACACAACTCATCCTGGGATGGCCGTCCACACTCTCAACACCTGCCTTCAGCCAGTGGAGGGCATCTATGAATACAATTATCCCAGCCTGGTCAAATTGGTTTACTGGCTTGAGGGTGAACTGGGTGTTGGCACTCCACTGTGTCAGAGCCTTTGGGAGCTCATACAAAAAAGCATGGCCATCACTTTTATTGATGGGAGGGTCATAGTACGTATTCTGCCAGAAGTCTGTCTTACCAGCGGGGGCAACCTTGGGGAGGGGAGGAGGATGTGCAGTAACTGTTGCAACATTACACCTCCCAAGTGCCTTACATGACAATACTTTTCCTCATCATTATGAAGTCTTCCCACCATCAACTTTTTGATCACTTTACAGTTTGCAAAAGTGAAAGGGAAATGGTCAACTGGGTGAAGGGAAGGCCTGGGAACAAGGCTAATTTCCGTCTGCATGGGTCATACTCGGAGTATGCCTGAGTGCATGGGTCATACTCAGAGTATGCCTGAGTGCATGGGTCATACTCAGAGTATGCCTGAGTGCATGGGTCATACTCGGAGTATGCCTGAGTGCATGGGTCATACTCGGAGTATGCCTGAGTGCATGGGTCATACTCGGAGTATGCCTGAGTGCATGGGTCATACTCGGAGTATGCCTGAGTGCATGGGTCATACTCGGAGTATGCCTGAGTGCATGGGTCATACTCGGAGTATGCCTGAGTGCATGGGTCATACTCAGAGTATGCCTGAGTGCATGGGTCATACTCGGAGTATGCCTGAGTGCATGGGTCATACTCAGAGTGTGCCTGAGTGCATGGGTCATACTCAGAGTATGCCTGAGTGCATGGGTCATACTCAGAGTATGCCTGAGTGCAAGGCTACTGCATGGTCTGCTGCACATGAAGTATGCACAGCCCACAGACCCTTCAGACCAGGCCAGGAAGGGTGTGGGACATCTAGCTATGCCACTGTGTGCAGCTATTACCTTCAGGCCTTCTGTTCCCAGGCTTGTCTCTGGAGGGGGGTTGGTCCAGCAGAGGTCTGGGGGCAGGTCACATAGCTGGCTAAAGTCGTAGACAGCGAGTACCCCAGCCATTGCAACGTCTGGTGGGCGGGGCTGGGGCTCACGCCACGCCCACTTTATTAGGGATGGAGCCAGATTTTGCTGCCGGCAACTACACAGTGCTGCAAGCTATCTGTACGTTCGTTACAGTTCAGTCAAAACACAGACCAGAGAGAGTATATGATTACATCTCATACTCTGTCTGGTCTGTATAACCTGTGCATGAATACCCCCCCCCCCCCACACACACACAGATGCATCAGTGAAGTCTTTGTTGGGGCCTAACAAAAGGCAAGCATGACCACAGATTTATTGAGCGTACCATGACTATTGTGTTCCTACGTCCACTTGAATCTTGTGCCCAGCCTAAAGTGCTGTGAGTCAGACACGCCCAGAGAGAGCCGTATCCATGGTGACACGATGCAAGTGCTTGAGGTACTGGTGGACAGAACAGAGGTTAGTATAATATGCTCCCCCCATCCACACAACATGCTCCCCGTCCACACAACATGCTCCCCCGTCCACACAACATGCTCCCCCGTCCACACAACATGCTCCCCCCGTCCACACAACATGCTCCCCCGTCCACACAACATGCTCCCCCATCCACACAACATGCTCCCCCGTCCACACAACATGCTCCCCCGTCCACACAACATGCTCCCCCGTCCACACAACATGCTCCCCCCGTCCACACAACATGCTCCCCCCGTCCACACAACATGCTCCCCCCATCCACACAACATGCTCCCCCCGTCCACACAACATGCTCCCCCCGTCCACACAACATGCTCCCCCCATCCACACAACATGCTCCCACGCCCACACGAATTGTTTCGTACTACAAGCGACGAACACACGAAGGCCTGGAAATGAGGCTAACATGCTCTTCCTTGTGCATTATCTAGAGCCCCATTTATGCTAGCACTTTAAACCAGTTTCAAATCAGAAATCTGTTTTGGACAGCTGTGTAAACACCCCTAATGTGCTTTCTGTAAACCACACAATGGTAGGTGCGATTTGGCCAAACCAGTTTATTGTAAACATGCCTTATGGCATATGCCCCTCGCACCCCAGTGAAATCTTCTTTTTATATATCCTACCATTAGAGCATGCTCCCCCATGAATTCCAACTCCATCCTTCCCACTCAGCACCCTCTGGGGCAGCTACTGTATGAAGAGACCTTGGCTCAGCACAGAGCCTATGGCAATGGTGTCACTACAGTCGTCTGTATGGCAGCCTTCTGGACCAGAGAGATACACCAGATGATTGCAGAGGTAGACCATCACATGCCATTTCATGCTGATCTGGTGCTTGGTGCTGGGGCTATGATCATTTCTCTCTGGTAGGGCATTCCACCACCTGTAATATTTGCTCTATTTGAGGAAGCTCTTGGGATCTGTTTGGACGTGGTTTCAACTACCGCCATCCAACTGCGGGTGCTACAGCTGGAGTGGAGAGACCAACGAAAGACGGGAACTAACACACAGAGGATGGGGGCTAACATACAGACACACACAGAGGCTCAAAACAAGGCCACCAATCAGTCACTAGAAGGACTGTCACAGACTGGGTCACGGTGGACAACAGCTGGCTTTGTACAAATGCCATATAAGGAAAGACCTGTTGGCACCACAGCAAGTCTGCCGGCTGTGCAACCTGGAGGGAGGTTCATGACCAGGGGAGTGCAAAGGTCACAGGTGTTAGCCTTCAGTAGATATTTTAGAGGTGGAAGGTCACAATGTCATGTTGAGGGCCAAGGGCACAGCCAACCAGATGAGGGAGGGGTAGAGGAAAGATTGAAGCAGAGGGCCAGAAATAGCTTCCTCCATTTTCTGGGGTAAGTTCATCAGTTCTTATATTGGACGTCAAGTTTGCATGTGGAGTCGAATGTGTAGGGCTTTGCGTGGAAGCTACTATCAATGTTTTTCCCTCCCTCCCTCCCTCCCTCCCTCTCAGTCATAGGCTAGCACATGGTCGGGAAACAGCAATGAAGCTGGTAGTTGAAGCCATAGAACTGCAGACATCACATGATCCCCACACTCTCCACTTTGACCTGCGGTGAGATCCCATCCTACTTCTCTACCAGCAACTCCGGCTCCACTAACATTCGTGTTCGTAACATGCTCTTCATAAATCAGTTACCCCTCTCCCTTCCTTGCTGTCCTCCCTCCCAGTTTGGTGCTGCCTGTGTGTGTGGTGGGGGTCGGGGGAGAGTGCTCTGAGGTTGTCTCTGGAGTTGTAGTCGACCTTGCTCCACAGATGCTCAGTGTAGTGCAGTCGATTGACAAACCAGTTAGAATGATGGTGAGTCTAAGTCAGTAACACTGTCAAAGAGCATAAAACACCAGCCTTGTTTCCAAGCCTGGCGCCATCCAGCCTTCTGTCACATCTGTACAGCAACAGAGGGAGGCTGGGTGAAGGCCTGGGAACAGAGGGAGGCCGGGTGAAGGCCTGGGAACAGAGGGAGGCTGGGTGAGGCCTGGGAACAGAGGGAGGCCGGGTGAAGGCCTGGGAACAGAGGGAGGCTGGGTGAGGCCTGGGAACAGAGGGAGGCCGGGTGAGGCCTGGGAACAGAGGGAGGCCGGGTGAAGGCCTGGGAACAGAGGGAGGCCGGGTGAAGGCCTGGGAACAGAGGGAGGCCGGGTGAAGGCCTGGGAACAGAGGGAGGCCGGGTGAAGGCCTGGGAACAGAGGGAGGCCGGGTGAAGGCCTGGGAACAGAGGGAGGCTGGGTGAGGCCTGGGAACAGAGGGAGGCCGGGTGAGGCCTGGGAACAGAGGGAGGCTGGGTGAAGGCCTGGGAACAGAGGGAGGCTGGGTGAAGGCCTGGGAACAGAGGGAGGCTGGGTGAAGGCCTGGGAACAGAGGGAGGCTGGGTGAGGCCTGGGAACAGAGGGAGCTGGGTGAGGCCTGGGAACAGAGGGAGGCTGGGTGAAGGCCTGGGAACAGAGGGAGGCCGGGTGAAGGCCTGGGAACAGAGGGAGGCCGGGTGAAGGCCTGGGAACAGAGGGAGGCCGGGTGAGGCCTGGGAACAGAGGGAGGCTGGGTGAGGCCTGGGAACAAGGCTGGGTATCAAGGATGCATCGACCACCAAAGACTTGTACACTGTGCTAAACATGTTCAGGACCAAGTGTTATGCAGCTGCCTTGTACCAGTTTAGTCTCAGTCATGTCCTGTGTATGCAGGTGGTAGATGGGGATGCCACTCCGAGCCACGCCCCCCTTGGTCTGAAGCAAGATACTCATGTGACATCACATGACCTCAATCAGTTATATGAGAGCCGCTACTGCTCAGCATGGCTGCAGGAGTGTGCCACTGCGCTCAGCAGAGTGAGGGTGTTTATGAGTGTGTATCCAACAATTGCAGTATTCATTGTGCTATAAGTTAATCATTGTTAGGTTGGTGGGACTCAACCATACTGCATACTGTTGTATGGGTGTTTATGAGTGTGTGTATCCAACAATCCTGAAGCATTCTGTGTTGCACCCACCACACACCTGAAATGAGGGGGCCTTGGTAATGAGACACACCTGTTGGGTGTCTACAGTGGTGTATATATTGAAAACCTCTTCATGCAGTGTCGTGTGGGTGTGCTGTGTGTGAGGGGGTGTGTCTACCCGGCTCTCCTGGACCACTGTTTGGCAGCCAAGGTGGTGGTAGTCAGCACACTAAACACACGACAGTTGGAGGCGCTCTGCCACATCAGCAACACCACGGCTGTCAGCTCCATCCTTCACTGTACAGATGTGAGAACTCTCCTCCATATCCATGTCTACTTGTGTGCCCAGACTCATGGTGGTACGTATGGAGCTTCACTTCTTCTCTCTCTGTAGAAGCATCTCAGAGGGCATGTGGTGTTGGAAGCAGTTGAGAGAGGATGGAGCAAACCAAGGGGGAGGAGCATCGCCACAACTTCATACTGCAGAATCAAGGTAAGACTGTAGTATACTGAGATTTACTGCAGTATACTGGGATTTACTGCACTATACTGGGATTTACTGCACTATACTGAGATTTACTGTAATATACTGAGATTTACTACCATATACTGAAATAATAGTGAGCTAAGAATGCTCAACTACTTACTGTTGTGTGGTTTATATACTCCCAGCAGGCTATGGTGGGTGCTACCCCCAAGAAGGTCGCATCAGTTGTCCTCTGTGGCTGGAGCCAGAGTTCTGCTGGTGTGCTGGAGAGACAGTTTCTCAGTTGCCTCTCACGACTGCAGTGTGCTCTCAAGGACAGCTGTGTTCTCCCGGGAGAGGGAAGGACTGAAATGCAGTGTGTACGAGAGCTGCTGTCGAGGACAGGAGACCTAAAGAAAGAGGAGAAGAAGGAGGAGGAGGGAGAAGAGAAGGAGGAGGAGGGAGAAGAGAAGGCAGATGAGGGTAGAACCCACTCAACCCAGACTTCTCTGCTGCAGAAACCATGTCAGTCTTGTGATGAGAAGACCATCCAGCCACACACCTCAGAGTCAGAAAAAGCTACTAGTGCTCCTGCCGTGCTAAGGACTGTGCCCCCTGCCATGGCCCCCAGTTGGCTCTGTAGCTGTTTGTCTGAGTGTAGGGAACGAGTGTTCAGGGGTTTTGCTGAAGGACTGAAGCGTTACATTGTGGCAGTTGAAATGAATGTCAAGCCTGGTGTAGGTGTGCATGAGGCCCGGACTATGGTGGAGAGTCGGATGGTGGAGGGGTGTGGGGTGAGAGGGTGTGAGCCTGTGAGGGTGTTTGACGTGAAGGAGAGCAAGTATAGAAGCTGGGTAGCGGCCTACCACCTCTCACGGCTCATCTTTCTGACACACAGGGTGTTATGAAATGACTACAACACCTTGGACAAACATGGCAGTGTTTATAGTGAATATGTATATACATGTAAGGAACTGTATATACTAACACAAATGGAGAGGAGTATGACTGTAATTATAATTAAGTCATAGGCGCGTATACAGTGCAGTGTTAAATACATGACCACGCCTACTTTGAGGGCTAAAAAAGTGTGGGGGGGGGCATGCCCCCGGGTGCGACACCTATGTAAGTAGATGTTCACTGATCCATTAGACCAACGAGAGAAGAGTGAACCACCAAGCTGACTCTAGGTGTGCCCAATGATACATGTGTCTTGGGGATGTTTATCAACATATGATTGTGACAAAGACTACACACCATGCAGTGCTACACAATGTCTGGGCTGGGTCCATAATTAATATACCACATGTATGAAAACAATTGCAGGGGATGAGCAGGCACAATGGAGTTTCATAAACACACCAAGTGGTGTATGTAGGATCTAAAGACTGCTTGTATGTACCCAACATTGCTAAACACTGAATGAATCACAGCTCCCACTGCACAGGATGCAGTTTGGCCAACACCTGGTGTACATTCATCATACGCATGATCCAATGTATGTATGTATTGGATCAAGAGCTGCCCGTTCTTCCATGCTCTTGATCCAATACATACATACAGGATGTGTATACACCTAAACCCCTCCCTGCCCTCTACCTGAAATTTGGGTAAGGCCCTGGCCACATGTTTGCTGTGTGAATGCAATAGTTGTGAATGCACAGTGCATATATATGCTGTGAAGTGCACAACAAAAGTATAAAAACAAAACATGAAAGATCATGGTGAACACGATAGAAAATGACCATCTGAAAACACACAGAAAACACAAAACTGGAGCAGAAACATGATAAAAAGTGAGAATCGGAACGGTGATACAATAAATCAACCAATCAGAAACATGAGAAGATAAGCCAAAAAGTGAGAATTGACCAATCAGAAATGTGATATATATAGGATACGCCAAAGTGAGAATCTGTAAAACTACACTTCAACTGCTTTAGTGGAGCTGAGTGTTACTACTGTGTCCAGGCTATTGTAGGTCAGCTTCCTGGACAGGTAGCTGTCCCTCAAGACTGTCTCCCCTCCCCCAAGGCTAGACAAGCTCCCTTGGTAGCTATCAGGACTCAGCGGTGAGCATGTGGAGGTGGGGGAACCCTGGGAGTCTGAACGATCACGAATGTTGTGAACCCTGATAGGGTGTATGTCTCCCCTAGTGTAGAAACCCTCGTTACTTCGTGGAGAGTCATAGGAGGGCACAGAGCCAGCTCGGGTCTGCCGGGGGATAGATAGTACCTTGGTACCATTCTGTGCCGGGAGATGAGGCTGTCCAGAGGACTGCACACGTCTGAATGTTGGTGAAAGGTCATTTCTGACTGGCTCTGGTGATGACGTTGATGCAATGGTCCTGCGTGCCTTCGTTCTTTTGATGTGTTCAACTGACTTTGGGTCAGCTTGGTATGCTAGTGCGTTCAGAATAATGGCATCGTCAACCACGTTCGCTGGCTTCACACTCTGCATTAAGTGTTTTGCCGAGATCTGGAAGAAATCAATGACGTCCACAAAGGGCTCGAAAGCCTGCTTGAGTGTAACATCTTGATGGTCATCTGTGTACCTAATGCACCATTTGAGAGCAGCCTCAAATTTGCTGGTTTCCGATGCATGCAACTCGTCTCTCCCCATCACGATCCTCACCACATGCTGTGGGAGCGTTGAAAATGCACCAAGGTAGAAAATGGTCTCAGCATTCTGGTCTACGAATTCAAACATTTTCTGGACGAGGATCTTTGTTGACTTGTACTGGATGTACTTCTCTGCAGAGCTGAGAAGAGCGCAGACGGTGTCGGTTGTGATACAGTGCTCCATGAACCGGATGCAGGCTAGTTTCAACTCTTCAAGTCCATAATGATCTGCAGCATTCATCAGTCCAAGCAGCGTCCGAGCTTGCAGCATCACAGACCCCGTGTGTGTGTATTCCATGAGCTGCTTGAACACTTCAGGCTCGAATTCACCCACAATAACCGTGGGCTGCCCTCGAAAGTCGTACTTTTCAATGTACCCGTCAGAGGGCTTGTAGCAGTGCTTCTTTTTCTGTTTCTTGCTAACAGAGCTTCCATTAGTGTATAGCATCTTCCTGAACACACTGCAGGACAAGTAATTAAGGCAATATAATACAGGGACATCCCCATAGAACAGTAGTGTAGTGATGATGGGTACTTTCAAAGTACAATATCAGGCTGATAACGCATTTCCTGGGCAGGATCACCCTCAGTAAACTCTACTGATAACTTGGCTAATCAATGATGCATTGCATAACCACATGCTAGCGTTTTTCTCTCACACAGTATGTGTGCAAGTGTAGCTCCATTCCCAGGCCTTCCCACCGTCCAGTTTTTGATCGCTTGCAGTATGCAAAAACGGAGGGGGAAGGCCTGGTATATTTTATCACGTGAATGACGTCAGTGTCTACCTAGGTAGACAGAGGGGGGGAGGGGTCCCCCATTGAAAGAACACGCTTGAGGCCTTATCTTGTAGTTTCTGCCCCAAGCGCTGGAGTTTTGAATGTTCGCGAAGCGAAAAACGTACCACTCCAGGTTAGAAACGAAGAATGTGTGCGCAAAATGCGATTGGGGACCCCTCCCCCCCTCCCCTCTGTCTACCTAGGTAGACACTGATGTCATTAACGTGATAAAATATCAGGCCTTCCCCCTCAAATTCTGTTTGTATATATTGTGTAAGAACCCATGACTACTCTCAGGGTGCTCACAAAGAATGGCTGTCAAGTTCATTTGTAAACACATTACCAGAAACACTGATTAGCACCATCCACCAATTCATTAACAGCTACCTTAGTACATGACATCACACTTATTATCCTTCATTGTCAGCACTATTGCACTGGTCTGTATGGTATTGCTCGGGTCATTTTCTGTTGGTAAAGCACATGCTGCTAGTGTAGTGTCAATCCTAGCAGAGTACAAAAAAAAAACTCCAGTTCAACAGGAAGTACATGGTGACCTAATATCAGCACTTGCATCCTATTTTCTGCATGGATGGCTGGCTTAAGGAAATTGAGTTCCCATGATCAAAAGAACTTGCCATACTCTCACGCTTTGACAGAGGACAGGAAGCGACACTAAACCCAGGTAGTTCACTGCTAATCAAGCATGCAGGACACTGAGGACACACAGGTGTGTCCCAAGGCCCAGCTGGGCAAGTTGGAGCACAGGTGTCCTATCCTTCAGGCGGGACTTGCGGCTACCTGTACCGCCCAAACAGCAAAAGGTCACACTGATAGTGCCAGGGGGCGCGTGTACCTACTTGAGAACCGCACCTCAGGGTGATAATTATAAACCAGAACATCTGCAAGACGCAACTTGACAGTATTCAGCACCGGCTACTCACTACGGTCCCAGGACAGACACAAGAGGGTATTCATTCACATGCAAGACTGTTTTTGACACAAGACCACCACCACCACCTTCGTTAATGAATGTTAACCAGGGGAATGTAGAACATTGTGGGGCGAGCGTGAGCAAGCAATGCAGTTAGTTGGCAAGTTGATGCTTCATCAGTGTATTACCAGATCACAAGGTCTTGTCACTCTCTACAGTCTGTCACAAGAGTTTTACACGTGAGGGTTCAGAGAAATTGTCGTCCGGATGCATTACGTAAATAGCTTGCCATGTATGGAGAAGTACCACACAATAGAGCCATTTCTTTTGCCTAAGCCGCTACTGTCGCTGGGTTTTAGTGTTCACACAATGACAGGCAAAGACTGACTTGCCCTCGTACAGTATATGCTTACGCTCTAGCTTTCCCTCCTAGATGTTTCTCTTGTGTCTTCACTCACGCAGACACGCTATAACTTGAGCTTGCTGCATGCTGAGTGGAAATTTTACTTTTGTCCGTACGCGGCGTCCAGCTGTCGCGTTAAATTATAATTTAAGACATACGGAATACGTACGACAGATATATATACGCATATATGAAAAATCCGCAATTCGACTCACTAGTGTGGGGCTCGCTCACGCTCGCCCCAATGACCAACTATTGATCACTGCAGGGACCATACCACATGTTCTTAACTGTATGTTAAACAATGCAGTAGTAGCAAGTTATCAGTCACAGGCAAAGGCCCAATAGTAATAACATGCAGTCGATGGATTAACTGTGTCATTGGTAAACATGAGAAAGACTGTCAATTGCTGGTTTCAAACTGACTAAAAGTCATATCTTCAAACTGAAGCCCAGGCTTTCTCTCGTGGAGAACATGAGTGTAGGGACAAGACTATCTTTGAATAGTTATAATATTCCTCCACTTCAAATTAATGGACGTCTCGTACAGTGACGCTGAAAAAATGCCAAACTTAGGAACTCTAAAGGGAGTTGGATAAGATGGACATTATTGAAAACTTTGAAGTGTTCATTTGCAGTAAGTGCTTGGGCAGGGGGAGGGCCACTGATTAATTGTGCTGTGTACTAGGACCTCTGAAGCATAGTCAGCTCCCTTCACACATAATTACACAGTACTAAATTCATTGCAGCTAGGTTTACAAGAAACTACTCAGGTCAACAAAGCCTGACCCTCCCACTCAGTCACAGCCACACTTTATTTATTCCCTCCCTTCTTACTCACTTACTCACCGGCTCCTGGCAGCTAGGATAGCTCGCACGCCACAGACAGGCTGTCTGTCCTCCCCGACTAGGAAGGTTACATCGCACAACTCTGGCATGGTAGCAAGAAACGAGAGATCGTGGGCCAAACTGTCCTTGTTCTCGTAGCGGTTGCCTTCCAGTACCCCTTCCAGACACTCTAGTCTCTCCACGGAGCTGTTGGCTCGCATTAGAGGGACGGGGCTTGCTGAATCACCCAGAATAGGGATGGAGTAGCGACGATGAGGAGGAAAAGCAAAGAAATGCGAATGATTGCATAGAGAACTTTCAAAATCCATTTTATCTAACTCTGAGTCGCTAAAACTTGCTTCCATTACTTTATGGTACCTATAAACTGCTTCGCAAATATGCGCATCTTCTACATCTAACAGATGCTAATATACACGAATAAAGTGCAAGGAAGGAACCCCTACAACGCTAGTATATGATGTCGATCTTCGTCGACAATACAAACACTCACCCCCAGAGTCATTAGAGACGCCGTCCAGCGAATCTGAGCTCGCGTCTTGAGAGAGAGACATTCTTCCAACAGGTAACACTGTCTGCGTATGGATCGTCAACAGATTTTTTTTTTTTGCATCGACAACACGCCCACCACGCAGGTAATATATCAGCAGGCAATTAAATGCGTGGGAGTTCAATCGGGCCGTCGGCTGTAGTGTAGAGCTGAGTCCGCTTGAACGACTTGCGACGAAAGCGTCCTGTTGAGGATATGGATGGGGATCTGCGCTGACGTTGCTGTGTTACAGTGATAGCAGAACCTCAAGAACTGGTATTCATTCCAATAAATGCGCATCAAACCTCCACCCTCAACACACACACACACACACACACACACACACACACACACACACACACACACACACAATTTCATTGTTTTGTTCACATTGGTTCACAATGTCTTACATGTATACTCTTGCTTCTCTGTATACACAGTATTTTGTTAATTAAATGTCCCACGCAGGACTCCCAGGTAGACTGGCCAATCGGCCAATGGGACTATCCTGTTGGAAATTAAAATTCATTCATTCATTCATTCATTCACACACACACACACACACACAGAGCCATGGAGCACTATAAAAAAAAGCAGAGTCAGTTCTTTGAAGAAGAGTGTTTACCCAATGAGATCCGAATCACAGCAACAGGAAAAGCACATGACCTAGCTACAAGAGCCACACACCAACTGAAGGTTCATACTCATCTGTTACCATAGCTGAGATCACAATTGTTCTCAAAGCCTCATTCCCAGGCCAGTATTCCCAGTGGTTTATAATTAACCTGCCACATCATCAAACTGTAAAAATCCTTTCCTGTTTTGGTTATTTGTCCTTGTCTTGTTTTGCCTACAAAGTTGCTACAGTATAACTGGCTTTTCCAAAATTGGATGGAAACCTTCCTTGGTTGATCTCACACCATTAGCATGTCTGGGAATTTTTAATTTCTTTTTTTGCAAAGGAGCATCCTGTGGAGGGAGTGATTCTGTCAGCTAGTGGGAGTCATGTGACTAAAGCTGTGACTGTTGCCGAGTTGCTCAAGAGAAGAATTCCAGTGAGCCACTTCCTCCCCCATCAGTTCTTAGCTCAAGTGCAATAGTTATGTCTCTCTCTGGGCTATAGTTGTTTATGTAACCTAGGCAACATTCACTGCGGAAGAAAGATTTGAGCAACACTCTTGTGCTTTGGCTAAACATGGTACTAGGCTAACAGCAGGATGTTAGCAGGATGTTAGCTGGACCCAGGTGGACTGAGTTAGATAAGTGGCTTTGGTTCTTCTTATGAGGCAGGATATGTTAGGTGCTACTTGGTATTAGAAGCAAAAGGATGTTGTATCTGGTGGCTAACCTTTGGTGGAAGGCTTTCTGAATTAGATAAGTAGTTATGCATGTTGCACCAACAGTGGTGTACTAGTAACATTTGTTGCAACAGAACCCACCCATGTACATGTACCATACGGACATTACTAATGAACATAAGTTCCTGTTGCTCGGTTTTCAGTAACAATTTATGGTCAGGTACAGTCCTCTGTGGCATGTTAGCTAGTTTGTTCTTCTACACAGGGACTACAGCAGGAAACACAGATTAAGTATGTGAGGTAAGCTCAGTCAGCAGTACACAACAGCAATGAATGGCATTCTCACTTCTTGTCTTGAACTGGCAGAGTGGAGGACCTCTGGGAGCCAGATATGGAAGGCCTGGACATGTGAGTGTAGCAACTGACATAACACAACCCTCCCCCCCCCCCCCCCCCCCCCACACACACACACACACACACACACACACACACACACACACACACACACACACACACACACACTGAGAAGTCACTAAACCTCAGCACAAATGTGTTTACATTCATTTTAACCTCAGGTTGAAAGTTACCCGGCGAATCCCAGCCATCTCGATGAAGCTTGTAGGAGCTTTGTCCCTTGCGGTTGGAATGGAGGAGGAAGGTGGTGAAGGGAGGAGAGGAAGAGGGGGAGGAAGGGGAGGTGGTGGTGGAAAAGGAGGAGGAGATCCAAGGGTGAAGCAGAGGGGAAAGGGGAGGAGACGAAGTGGTGGTAGGGAAGTGAAAGGAGTGGAAGTGCAGCAAGAGAGAACACAGCAGCCATCAAGTAGTGAACAAACAGCTAGGTAGCACTACTTTGCTTGGTCTCCACTGTATGTTGTTTTAGTCGAAACTAAAATGCCTTTAAGGCTTATGATAAAACCTTTTAGTAATTAAAACTGAAACTAAATGTAATGTCATTAATTAAAAACTACAACAGAACTAAAAGCACCAATCTAACCCTTTGTAATTCAATAAGCTACAAGTCTGAACATGAAACTAAAACAACACTGACTGCATGTGATGCAACTTGGGGTCTCAACCCGCTTGAGTTAAGAGTTTGTAGAACTTCATTTATGTAGCAGTAGTCCTAGCCTCGTTCCCAGGCGCTCAAAAAAAATCTGATTTTTCGAGCGCTTGGGAATGAGGCTAGCAGCAGTCCATACAGTACACGACGTTTGATCCAAGGAGTTTCTTCAGCTGTGAGAATGCAGTATGCATGCCAATAGTATAGCCCTCAAAAATGTACTACATGTGATTTTACTAGTAACAGCCACTTAATCAAGAGATATGAGTAATACACAAGTCATGTTGCTTAGGTAACAGGATGATGCCAATACTAATTTTCAAAATAGCAATAATAAATGACACATATTAATATATATAACAGCAATTAACACACCAACATTCAAATATAATATGCAATACTGTGATCACACAGGACCTATGGTTGCCGTGACTACAGTTGCTAGGGTGACCCCCACTCTGAGCAATGTGACTCGTCCAAGTCTTTGGATCTTCCTGCAATATACAAACAACATCCCATAAGTACCATAAAACAAATATGTACAGACAACATCCCAAATGTGTGTGTAGTCTCACCGGCTACACCACTTTGCAGAATGAGGTGTGACAGTGAGGCTACATAGCTAGCTAGTGTGGTGACGTACGTTTTTCGGTAAAGTGCATTCTTCTCTGTTTGAGAGCTTCTGCAAGAGCAGCTGCCATACCAGTATAAGAAGAGGTGTCTCGATTGAGCTCTTCTGTGGGGACCTTAGGGTTGAATGAAATCAATTCGTCACAGGATAGTCAGAAAAGGTGCTAAAATATCTAGCATTATGCTCTGCAATACGTAACAAACCTTTTTCAGAACCTCGTTGGGGTCAGTATCACGCACCTCCACCATCAAGCTATCGAACCGATCCTCCACCTCCCCAAGAGCCATGGACCGGAGGTCCTGGTGTGACGGCTTGCAATGATCTGATGCACGGGGTGTTTGCTCGGCAGAATTCTGCCCACTTTGAGGACTCATTCCTTCTGAGCTGGAGATAAGGGGAGGAGGTGAGGATGTGGGGGGAGGAGGAGGGGGAGGGGTGGAGATGGAAGGAGGTGAAGAGGTGGGAGGAGGAGGGTTGGTGGTACTGGCAGTGGTGGGTAAGTTTGCTGGAGGATTTATAACTGTATAGCCAGGTGGAATAGAGTATGCAGATGGTATGGCTGGTTGTACAATGCCCTGAGGGAACTGTAGCTGTGGTAGTGAGCTGGTAGGCTGTTGCACCACCGCATGAGGGTGAGCCCTTGTTGGAACAAATCCTGCCACTGGCATTGGCTGTGCAGTACTGCCGACCATGGCAGTTGGCTGGATCATTGACTGTGGGATGGCAACAGGTTGGTGCTGTACTCTGAAGAGGGGAGCTGCTGGTTGCAAAAAGGCCTGGTTGATGGTGGGCAGCATCATCCCAGTGTTTTGCTGCAGTGCCAACTGCTGCCACTGAAGTTGCATCATCTGCTGTTGGAGGACCTGCTGCTGGAGATATTGCAACTGCAGTTGAACCATGTCCCCTGGGGGCTGGGTGGTGGACAGCCGTGAGTGAGGGTCGACTGTGGGAGGAGGTGCTGTTGACTCAGCCTCTGCGTGGGCTTGCAGCTTTTGTTGTCTTTCCTTCAACTTTGCAAACAGTTCTTCCTTGGCAGTGTCTGGGTCAGGCTGTTGCTTTGGAGGTCTCCATTTCACTGGCGGTGGCTTTGGTTTGGGAGGGAGCGAGCTATTCTTCTTGGGTGATGCAGGAGTGGAGTGAGATGGTGGAGGGAGAGGGGGGTGGGGAGGAGGAGGGCTTGGTGGGGGTGTTCCTGTTGTTTCTGTGATCAGCTTCTGCAGTGAAGTCACCATCGTATCCAGCTCATTCAACTTGCTACCAATACTCTCCTTCCTTTCATCCAGCAGATCTTCTTCCTTTCTCTCCCCCTCATTCGGTTTCTCTTGCACATTTTCTGGTCTCTTAATGGCATCTTCAACCCCTATTGGAATAACAGGGACATCCTCTCTGTGTGTTACCATGGATAATAGTACCACACCCTCTTCATCCCCTTCCTTCTCTGTCAGTTCTGGTGGAGGTGGCGAAAATTCAGTCGGTGGTGGAAGAAAGTCAGCAGCTTCTGTCCATTCAATATTGTTATTTGCATTAGCATTGAGGGTGAGGAAGGGCAAGTCCTCAGGGATGGGGGGAGGATGGGAATGGTCTGAATTGTGCACCGGGGAGCCGTCTGCAACGTTGTACCCACATATAGTGTCACTATCACCAGCTGAAGAGCCACTCCCCCCTTCACTGCTGGTGTCAGAGCCTTCCTTCAAGTCAGCATCCGTACCCTTCTCCTTACTACTACTATCTGCGTCAGTTCTCAAAATGTCTTCAGTGGGGTCTGCCCTCACGGTGTCTTTAGTGGGGTCTGCCCTCACTGTGTTTTGAATGGAGTCAGTTCTAACAGTGTCTTCGATAGTGTCATTTCTCTCAATGTCTTCGACGCCTTCAGTGGGGTCAATATTCAAGGTGTCTTCGATGGGGTCAGTCTTCATGGTGTCTTCAACGGGGTCAGTCTTCATGGTGTCTTCAACGGGGTCCAGATTATCTTCACAGGAGAAGTCAGTGGTCTGTTCTTCACTGCTACTGGAGTCATCGAGATTTGTGTACTCGTTGCTCAAGATGGTCTCATCAAGACTAGACTTTGCGGGTGACAGAACATTTCTGCTTTCTGCCATAGATTCATCTGGTGGTCTCCCCTCGGCCATAGGTCCATCTGGTGGTCTGCTCTCTGCCATGAGTCCATCTGGTGGTCTCCCCTCTGCCATGGGTTCATCTGGTGGTCTCCCCTCTGCCATAGGTCCATCTGGTGGTCTCCCCTCTGCCATGGGTTCATCTGGTGGTCTCCCCTCTGCCATGGGTTCATCTGGTGGTCTCCCCTCTGCCATAGGTCCATCTGGTGGTCTCCCCTCTGCCATAGATTCATCTGGTGGTCTCCCCTCTGCCATAGATTCATCTGGTGGTCTGCTCTCGGCCATAGGTCCATCTGGTGGTCTCCCCTCTGCCATAGATTCATCTGGTGGTCTCCCCTCTGCCACAGGTTCATCTGGTGGTCTCCCCTCTGCCATGGGTCCATCTGGTGGTCTCCCCTCTGCCATGGGTTCATCTGGTGGTCTCCCCTCTGCCATGGGTTCATCTGATGGTCTGCTCTCTGCCATAGATTCATCTGGTGATCTCCCCTCTGCCATGGATTCATCTGGTGGTCTGTTCTCTGCCATAGGTTCATCTGTTGGTCTGTTCTCTGCCATAGGTTCATCTGGTGGTCTCCCCTCTGCCATAGATTCATCTGGTGGTCTGCTCTCTGCCATAGGTTCATCTGGTGGTCTGTTCTCTGCCATGGGTTCATCTAGGGGGTTCTCATCCACCACAATACCCTCATCACTGGGCTTTGCCTCAATAGCAGTAACGTCCTTCCTACTCCTCTCCTCTACTTCTCTTTCTTCTGAAGAACGCTCTACAATAGTCTCAAGCAACTCTTGTTCTTCCATTCTGTTATTCTCTGCTGCTTGGTCCTTAGTTGTAGGTTGTTTGTCCAGCTCGAGGGGCGGGGGTGGTGGAGGGAGGTTGAACACTAAGGCAGCAGGCTGGGTGGGTCTACGCTCTGCATGGGGCGATGGCTTGACAATAAGCACTTTCCTTCCATCTTCCTTCTCGTCAACAATTGCAACAGCACTTGGTCTTCGTATTTTGTTAGGAGAGGGGCTTGGGGAGGGGCTTGGGGGAGGAGTAGAAGAAGTGGAAGAAACAGAAGATGCAGCCGGCTCTGTCTTCTCTTGAGCTTCAGACTGATCCTGTTTTTCAGGCTGACTGCCACTCTCTTGCTTCTGGGATGGTGGTTCTGCTGCAACCTTGGCTCTTGTCTGCACTGTGCTGTCTTTCTTCTGCAGAGGTGGCCTGCTGGGAGCCGGACGAGAGGGGCGTGGTCGTGTGGGGGTCCTGCCCCCAGAATTATCTGGCTTCTTTTGTTCTTCAACAGTCTTTGATTTTGTCTCCGAGTCCTCCTTCATCTTCACAGCATAAGGCTTTGGAGGTGGAGGGGCGGGACCACGAGGCTTCCGTCTCACTGTCTTCTGCTCACTGCCCTTTGTGTTAGTTTCCTCTCTTTGCAGCTGTGAAGCGTTAGTGTCAGCTTCCTCCCTTTGGGGCTGTGAAGTGTTACTTTCATCCCTCTCTTTCTGCAGAGCAGTGTTTGGGGGGTTTGAGGTGGTATTACTGTCATTTCCCTCTCTCTGAGGGTGTGGAGCGTTCGATGGTTGTTTTGCCGGTCTCTTGATACTGTTTTGTGTGGGCTTGGCCTTTGCTGGGGCACCAGGGCTCTCCGGCGCCTTCCTCCTTTTGATGGACTGATACCTGAGAGGAGGAAGTGTAACAGTGTGTGTCAATAGTGGTTAGTGGTGTCAGCGTGTGTCAAGTGGTTAGTAGTGTAACAGTTGACCAAGCATGATAATGCACAGTCATATTTGTACATTGATCATACCTACCCCCTACCCCCTTCCCCCTCACCTTCCCATTCCTTCTGTCTGCTTCTTTAAACCCTCAGTAATGATGTCTGACATCTCCGGCCTTTCAGCATGCTCTTTCACCTTCCCCTTCACCTTCACCCCTGTCACCCCCTTCACCCCTGTCACCCCCATCACCCCTGTCACCCCCTCACACCCCACAGTTCCACTCAGGTTTAGGGCACCATTGCTGATGGAGGAAGGATCTTGTGAGTGAGAGGAGGGAGGGGGGCCAGAGTCGGGCTCGTCCTGGACCCCGGCGTCTACATGTGAGGAAACAGAACCTCTTATAAGAGTGTACTCTGAGGAGTGGCTGAAATACCCTGACCAACCTTGCCTGCAGTTCATTACAGGTATGTCTTGCTAGTGGCTAAAATACCCTGACCAACCTTGCGTGCAGTTCATTACAGGTATGTCTTGCTAGTGGCTGAACAACCCTGACCAACCTCAGTTCATTATAGGTATGTCTTGCTAGTGAAAGAAAACCCTGACCAACCTTGCATGCAGTTCATTATAGGTATGTCTTGCTAGTGAAAGTTGAGAGTGAATGCATTCTGAAGAACAGATCATTCTCAACTTAATCTGATAAAGATGCTTGCAAAGAACGAACGTTTGCAGATGCATATTTGGTAGGTAGTCACAGTTGTGACACCAGTGGACCAAGTATGAAGATACATCACCAAGCACATGTACGTGCTGTGACACCAGTGGACCAAGTATGAAGATACATCACCAAGCACATGTACGTGCTGTATGGCTCTGGCTCTAGACACAATGATGTATTGTACTTCCATATATGGACAATACTGAAGGTGGTGAGATGTGTCACCACTGTACACCAAATGTGCGTATGACAACGACCCACCCACCGTCTCCACTCACCCTCTCCACTCACCCTCTCCACCCACCCTCTCCACTCACCCTCTTCACCCACCCTCTAGACCAACACTCTCCACTCACCCTCTTCACCCACCCTCTCCACTCACCCTCTTCACCCATCCTCTCCACTCACCCTCTCTACCCACCCTCTCACTCATCCCTCCACCCACCTCTCCATCCACCTCTCCACTCACCCTCTCCTCCCATCCTCTCCACTCACCCCTCCACCCACCCTCCTCAACCACCCTCTTCAACCACCCTCTCCACCCACCCCCTCCACCCACCCCCTCCACCTACCTCTCCACCCACCCTCTCCTCCCATCCTCTCCACCCACCCTCTCCACCCACCCTCTCCACCTACCCTTTTCTCCCATCCTCTCCATCCACCCTCTTCACCCACCTGCCTTCCTTTTAGGTTTCTCGGCAACAGGAGGTGGTTTGGAGCCTCGTGATGACGCCGGCAAGGGGTCAGACATAGGACCTCTTTCCTTCTCGGGAGGTGGAGGGGCAGGCCTTCCTCTGGGTCTGAGTTTAGTGAGGGTGCCCCCATCATCAGCGGCTACATTGGTAGGGTTAGGGTCTGGTCTCATTAACTACAGGAGAGAGAATGACAACCTCTCGTCATAAGGTCAAGCACCAAAACGCCATAAGCACATTCAGTACATGAGACATGTTAATAAAAGTGTGAGACATGTGCAAGACATGGCATATGCAAAGTGCAGTTTGCCTTTGGCAGTAAAATCATTAGCACATGCTTACCTCGCCAACTTGAGTTGACCCCTCCTCCTGTTCTCCCTCTCCTCCTCCACTCTCGTCATCATCCTCCTTCCCGCCATTGTTGGACTGCTGGTACAGCTTTCTGTCAACCATCTCAGCTGTTAGCTGCCTCATGAGCTCTGGCTGTGTGCGGCAGCGCTGGGGGGGAGGTGGGGGAGGAGCCTGTCTGCGGCCAGTCTGCAGGGGAGAGACGGGAGTGCAGTGTGTATGAGTAAAGTAAAGCCTTTTCTCTCCTCCCTCCCCTCCCCCTCACCTTGGGACTACCAGCAGGCTTTTCACTGGCTTTGTTCTTGGCCTTCACAGATGGTTTTCTTGTTTTTGATGGAGACGGTTTGCTGTCTGCAGTAGAAGGTAGAGAAGTATCGCTGCATATTAATGACCTCTTCCCTCCCTCACTCTTATCCCTCCCTCCTCACCTTTGGATATGACTTTAACATTATTAATCTTCAGCTGTCCCAGGGTTTTCCCCGCCAAACTCTCCTCAGTTGCCGGAAGGTCAAAGCAGTGAGTGGTGGGGTCTAGGTTCCTCTTCTCACAGACGTACTGAAGTAGCTCCTTCAGGGTTAGTGAGGGGCTCACCCGTACCACTGTTCGCTCGTCCTTTGGCAGGTCAATGTGCAGGAGAAGTGTCTGGAAGTGGAGAGATGGAGAGAAGGAGTAAAGAATTAGAGCAGGGAAGAAGGGGAGAAAAACGAAGTGGAGGAGGAAAGGAATAGAGGAGAAAAAGGAGAAGAGAAGGGAAGGAAGGAAGGAGGGAAGGGAGGAAAAAGAGTGAGAGCCAGGCTATGGAGTTACCGGCTCCGCTGCCTCATTCTTGCTGCTGGCTCCCTCCGCTGACAGTTGTGCAGCCTCCTGCTTGACCAGATGGATCTCTTGGGAGTTGAGGGACCCAACAGTCATAGAACTGGTGCAGAGCACTGGCTGGCCATGGGGGGTGTCTGGGGGGAGGGCAATTGCATGCTGGGAGGGGTCCAAATGCTGGCGCTGTGAGATTCGTTTGAGAAGCTGGGAGATGGTGACTCTGTGTGCCAGTGAGGGTGGGCAGAGGAGAAAGGACGTGAGCATCCTAATGGTAAATTGTCTATCTATCTACCTATTTATCTGTCTGTTTATAAATCTATGTCAGTCTATTAGAGGTTTGCTCACTGTTTAGGTACGGAGATGATAGTGGGCTCCTGGCCGGGCCGAAGCAACTTCAGCTTCACCAACTCCTGTTCAAGAGAACATTCAATTAACTCAGTACACACGACTCTTGCCACCCCACACTCAACTCAACACACACGACTCTTGGCATTCCACACTCAACTCAGTACACACAACTCTTGGCATTCCACACTCAACTCAGTACACACGACTCTTGGCATTCCACACTCAACTCAGTACACACGACTCTTGGCATTCCACACTCAACTCAGTACACACGACTCTTGGCATTCCACACTCAACTCAGTACACACGACTCTTGGCACTCCACACTCAACTCAGTACACACGACTCTTGGCATTCCACACTCAACTCAGTACACACGACTCTTGGCACTCCACACTCAACTCAGTACACACGACTCTTGGCACTCCACACTCAACTCAGTACACACGACTCTTGGCATTCCACACTCAACTCAGTACACACGACTCTTGGCATTCCACACTCAACTCAGTACACACGACTCTTGGCATTCCACACTCAACTCAGTACACACGACTCTTGCCATTCCACACTCAACTCAGTACACACGACTCTTGGCATTCCACACTCAACTCAGTACACACGACTCTTGCCACTCCACACTCAACTCAGTACACACGACTCTTGGCACTCCACACTCAACTCAGTACACACGACTCTTGGCACTCCACACTCAACTCAACACACACGACTCTTGGCATTCCCCACTCAACTCAGTACACACGACTCTTGGCACTCCACACTCAACTCAGTACACACGACTCTTGGCACTCCACACTCAACTCAGTACACACGACTCTTGGCACTCCACACTCAACTCAGTACACACGACTCTTGGCATTCCACACTCAACTCAATACACACAACTCTTGGCATTCCACACTCAACTCAGTACACATGGCACTTAGTAGTCAGCACATATTACTCATGGAATAACTAAATTAGCACTGTGCACATTCACTCTAGGACCTCCCCCCACCCTACACCTGATGGGGTATGACGGGGATGCACTGACAGCAAATGTGACAATAGCTACTGGTCTACTATATACCTCAGATGGTTTTGGTTTGGGTGCTGGGGCAGTCAGTGCTGTTGTGATGGCTTCACTGAACTGGTGTGCATGTGTGTATGTGTTGAGGGAGAGAAAGAAAGTGTAACCAATGCAACCAACACCCAAGAGCTCCCTCCTTCCCCCTTTCTCTCACCTGCTGTGCAGCTGTCTTGTTTTTGAGGCGCAGTGCGTAGGTCTCAGGGACTCCACCTGGCCCATGCTGCTGCCACTGGACAAAACTGTCCCTCACTCGGTGCTTGAACCCTGCATCCACACACCCCTCCCATACCTGAGTAAAATGAGGACAGTGTCACTCCTAAAGGCAACCACTGTCAGTGAGCTACTGCAGTTGAGTCAGAGTACCTTGTCCTCTCCCTTGAAGGCCACCAGCTGCCAGCCTCCCTCCCCGCCACTGCCTCCTTTCTGCTGCAAGTACACCATAACCTGACCACTGCACATGGCCGACCAGCTCTTGGATTTGGCCTCACCCTGGTACAGCTGGCCTTGGAATACAATGTTACTGTGTGTGTGTGTGTTTAATATTGCATTCCAAAGTAACTTTAGCAGTTGCACCCTGGTACAGCTGGCCTTGGTAACTGCATGTGTCATTCATTAACACTTGCACACAAAAGCTCATTAGCAGCCGCACACAAAAGGCTGTGTTGATTGTTCCAGTGTAGTCTCTCTCCCTGCCCACTAATAGAGGTAATCAAAACACACTTGAATCAATCCATTGTTGACATTGGAAGCTAGGGTAGTGCAAGCCAAACCCTTGCACAAACTGGTGTGTTTACAGAGCGACACAAATCCTGCTATCCGAGCCTAATAAACAGGCAACCCGACACCAGATGTGTGACGGGCGCACATACACACCACTGGCACTGCCTCAGGCATGAACACGCTTTGCCAGGGGCTTCTAATCTTTAAATCCCGCTTCTGTCACGCATGTATAGGTATTCACCCTCACTTCTATGACCATGTCACTGCTTCTGCTATTGGTCTTGGGTGTGGCTACCTTTGCTTCGACTGTGCGTGCGAGTGCGCACACCAACTTTGTCTAGCTATCTCTTGCAGTAACCCACCTCTCGTCCTCCGTTCCGTTCATGTTCTCCGCTACAGTGTCAGCGAAGGTGAGGCAGCCACAAACGCACTATACTTGAAATTGTGCTGCGTATGCAGCACACCGGTAAATATACAGATGCCGGTTTGAATAGGGGCGTGACCCGGAATCATTACCCAATAAAATTAACAGGTTATTAATCACATTTTAACAGTTGTTCAATGAAGAAGTGTCAATACAGCGATACCTGTGCTTGACCTGCATTAATAGGCTGATCCAGCCAGACCATTGCAATACTAAAAATATGAGGCATCTCTTCTGATTGGTCAGTTCTCGTTGTGTCAGGAGAACTTTCTTGGGCTTGATTCATGCCCTGGGGCAAGGTAGTACTGCCTGTTAGGTCAGCTGGAGAGGGAAAGAGAAGAGGAGGAGCATTATCGACACACTTTTCCCGTTTACCCACACCCTCCCCCATGCCTGATACTGAAAACTATCCGCGCCAGATTGCAGGGCTGTCATGTGTCCGGCTGCACTAGGCTACAACCAGCCGGTACCCCCACAACACAACGATGTGTTTAGTTAGCACTCCTAACCCTGCAGATGCGCTACCGTCAGAGACGAACGTGCTGGCTGGTATGTGCAAGCCAAAATGAGCCCCACCCCCTCAGACAACTAAATCGTGTCGCACTAAACTGCTGTCGTGCCAAAAGTGCTTACCACGCTAGAGCACCAACCTGCCCACGGGGAGAAGGGTTACGGTCGACATTCTTAGTGCGAGTGTATTGGTGCGAGTTACGAGATGTAGCCCATCTTGCCGTGCTACGAATTTCGGGTCAACTGGAAAGAATGGCACAGGAAATCCGGATTAGAATTAGTGTACCGGGTTAGGGTAGGGCAGGTGAACAGGATTTCCGGTGCCGTTCTTCCAGTTGATCTCTCCACCATTAAAGTAACCAATCGTTTCACAGTGGAGCTAGGAGGAACCGAGGCACTGGCTCTAACATTTGCAGGCCAGAGAAAGCACTTAAGTGACTAGCAAAAACAGCTCACGTGAACAAGTCGCTTTAATACTTACTTCTGCACTTCTTGGTTCTCTGCCTACCGGAATCGTCTCCGTTTCAGACCATCAGATTTAAATATCAATATTCCACTCTCGTGTATTTACAACAGCATGAAGGTGTGTGCATGGTTGACATCAGCTACACAATATAACATAGAAAACAGTCAATGATAATTTGAAATAATTTAGGAGCTGGGGGACCCTTACCCGGCTACTGCCACCCGTCCTGATAATCTCTCTCTAACTGTTCGGCAGCTACTTGCTCCAGAACCTTATTACTCTGGTTACCATAATCAAAAGTTTGTGTACGGTTCACAAGTATAGTTTGAGAGATGGGTGAAAGAGCTTGTTTAGCTTGTGCATCAGGCAAGGATGGTGGCACCTGGTTGGCTGGTAGCCGTGGTGTGTGCTTGTTCTGCTGAAGCTGCTGGGTAATCTGGGAGAGAAGGGCAATCTGTGTACGCTGTGCTTCAATTACCTTCTGTAGATGTTGTGTGGCCACTGGGTTAGCAGGTTTGCTGTGCACAACTCCAAGTGGAGGGAAATCGGTGGGGGCAGGACCCAAAATTCCTTCACCTCCACTCCCTGTGTTGCTGTCGTCCTGGAGAGAGCCTGGTGGAGAGTCCAGGATGTCTGCCGAGAGGGGGGCAGTGGGGAGGGGGACTGTTAGTGACGGTTTCAGATTAGGATTGGCCAATGGCTTGGGGGGAGGAAGGGGATTGCTATTATTGGAGTGGGTGTGGGGAGATGGCTTCGTAGACGGGGGAGGGCCAGGTTTGGAACCGGCAGGCTGGCCTGGTTTGGGAAGAACGCTTGGAGAGGAGGGCTGGGACTCATCGTTGTGCTTCCCAGGTGGGGGAGCATTGCCACTGTCTTTGCCCTCCTTCTTGCGCCTCTTCCTGCTCCACATCTCGTGGCAATCCTGGTACTTGGGCAGCCTGCGGACAGCAGCGGGTGGGACACACGTACACGTACACACAGACACTAATACATGGCACAGTGTCAACTAGACATTTTGAAAAGCTCAAAGTTAGACAGACTGGCTAGAACACAGACAACGTTGTCCACAAGACAGTGCATTGTGTAGCTGGCAGGCATAACATTTGGCAAGCAAAACTGAATAGTTGATGTGTGGGCACAGTGTGCTGAGAACATAACTGAACAGCTGTGAAAAGCCTTACAAGCATGACAGTTGTGGTAGGTCAACATATGACTTAATTTAATCAGCCCAACTCTATAACATTCACTCACTCTGGAGGCGTTATCTTGTGCTTGTTCACCCCTTGGAGGAAGGGGTGCTTGAGGGAGTCAGCGGCAGAGATCCGTTTTGAGGGATCCAGAGTCAACATTTTGTCCATAAGGTCAAGGGGGCCTTCAGGGATGATGCTGGGAAAGAGGGCAAGGGTAGAGCAGTCACAGATGTCTTCAGTATTCAATGGACGATAAATCTGAGACTATCATGGAATTTTACTTGCAATGTTTCGATCACACTGGTGATCTTCTTCAGGTAACACAGATCACCAGAGTGTGGTCAGCAACAAGAATGTTAAGATCTAGTGCTCAGTAAATATTGTAGCCCACAGTTAACATGATATCTTCAGTGCATTACTGTCAGAGGTAGTGCAACTTTGTGAGATAGTGTGTTCTGCTTACTCTGCGAACTCCTCCTTTAGTCTGCGACGATATGTCCTCTTGAACTTGAAGGACTGAAAGTGAGGGAGCTTGATGACCTCCGGCCACTCAGCTGGAGTCGGAGTTCCACACAGACGACTGCAGGAAAGACGGTACCCAAAGTGAGCTTCGTTTGAGGAACAGTTGGAGAAGACAGTATGTCTGGACCTCACCATGACAGGAAATACTTTTAATGCTGTGATACTAAAAGCTCCTTACAAGAGGCCATCATAATTGAGGTTCTATAGCCGCATATTGTAGGTGAGCAAACAGCTCGACTCAAACTGCTGGTAGTTAACATGGGGTCACTTTAACTTCCTCTCCCCCCACACACTCACACATACCCATATCCACGCTCACCCATACCCACCACACTCACCCCCCTCCCCCCCTCTCTCCCACACATATACACACACACCAACCTTATTGTTTCCAGCTGTAATATCTCCTGGTTGGCTTGGAACAACGGCTTCTTCACAAACAGCTCTCCTAGGATACAGCTGGTAGGCACACACACACAAAACTCATACACACACATACGGCAACATGGACTGCATTCAGACATACATATGGGGTTGGGTGCTTATACTGTCACTTCCCCCCTCCCCCCTCCCTCCCCCCTCCTCCCTCCTCCCTCCTCCCTCCTCCCTCCTCCTCCCCCCCCCCCCCCCCCCCACACACCCCTCCGTCTGCACTCACCCACACGACCACATGTCCACTGCAGGACCGTAATGCTCTTCTCCCAGGAGTAGCTCGGGCGGGCGATACCAGAGTGTAATGACACGGTTTGTGTACAGTCGACTTGAGGAAGTGTGTGCAGTGAGAAGTGAGGCAGTCAGTCAACATGTCCATTGTGGATACAAGTGTATAATTCACACACGCACGCACACACACACACACACACACACACACACACACACACACACACACACACACACACACACACACACACACACACACACACACACACACACACACACACACACACACACACACACACACACACACACACACACACACACACACACACACACACACACTGTGCTGCATTGTGCTATGGGAGAGAGAGAAAGCAATATTACCTTTTGTCTTCAGCATGGTAGAGTCTTGCTAGTCCAAAATCTCCCAGCTTCAGCAAACCCCTGCAGAAGGAAAGCACACCATATGAGCTCTCCCTCCTAAGCAAGCCTGCTATTCTCATCCCTCCCCTAAAAGTGTGCCTCCCGGTGAGAAACGTTGAAGTTATTCCTAGATTGTGGTAGGCCCAATGAGATTACAACATCACTAATTAGTATGTAGCATCTCACAGTAAAATTTTGCATCTCTACTCTCTACTAGTTTGCATGGGTATATGTTGCAAAAATTCCAAGCCTGGTCACACTGATCAGTGCGTGCTAGCTCAAGAAATTTGACTTGGTGGACTAGACTGCTTTTCTTGTGAGAGGTACGGTACCACCTGACTCACTTATTGTTGATGAGAATGTTGGAGCACTTGAGGTCGCGATGGAGAAAGTTTTTGGAGTGGCAGTAATCCAGTGCCTCCACCAGCTGCCGCGTGAGGCTCTGGATGTGTTCCTCGGAGAACTGTACCAGACCCGACTCTAGTAAACCCATCAGATCGTGGTCACAATACTCAAATACCAGGTAGAAGGCACCTGTATATGTGTGTGTGTGTACACGTGCATGTGTGCATGTGTGAGTGTGTGCATGTGTAAGGGTAATGGGGGATACTGGCTATCTGTACAAGTGCCATGTTCACTACACATATGCAAATGCGATGAATTAAAGTGACAACATTTCACAAAACTATGCACTCATTTGTTAACTCACCTTTGTCTTTCTTGAAGTCAGTGGCCTTTAGCTTATCAGTGACAATCTCCTTCAAATTGACAATGTTCTCATGACACAGCTGTCGTAGAATCTTGATCTCTCGCACAGCAGTGATCGGAAACCCCTCACGCTCATTGTCGGTACGTACCATCTTCAGCGCAACTAACTCATCCTTGGCCACATCCCTTGCCTTGTACACTTTCCCATATGTACCCTCACCAATCTGTGCCACAATCTCAAATGCATCAATGCAGCGTTCCCCCCAGCTCCGTGGGTGCAACGGCTCATCTGGAAGCTCTGGAGTCGGTGCGGCTGAGGTACGTGCTGAAATGGCCCTTTGAGGCACTGCTGGCGAGGACCCCAGGCTGATGGGAGACACAGATGGCTTTTTGTCGTCCAGTGGTTTCTCTAACATGGGTGTGAGTGGTTTTGATTGAGGCTCAGAGGGAGCATTAGTTCCATCTGGGAGGGAGAAGCTAGGTGGGGGCTGGAAGGGGGCCAGACTGGGGATAGGGGGGAGGGGGGGCTTTTCCTCTGGGGTTGGAAGGGGAGGGGGGGCTTCTGGAGGCAGGGGTGGGGCCTCCTCTGGAGGCTCAGGAGGGGCAGCAGGGGCTTCTGTTGAAGAATTGTTTTCTGAGGGTTCTTTTCCATCAGATTTAGTTTTCTCTGTGTCCTTATTTTCAGCAGCTACTGAAGGAAGAACAGGAGGAGGAGGAGGAGGCTGGTCATCCCGTGACGAAGACTTTTCATCCAGTTCTTCTTTTGCAACCGTCTCCTTAATCTCCTTTAGTGTGCTCTTTCTCTTCTCTGAAACTTCACTCTTTGCCATCTTTTTCTCCTGTTTCTCCTGTTTCTCCTGTTTCTCCTGTTTTTTTGCTGCCTCCTCTCGATCCATCCTCGCCTTGGCTGCTATCTCCACGGCTCTGTTTCTGAATGGTGGTGATCGCATTTTCGGAGACCATTTACTTCTAGCATTTCTGTCATACTCAGGAGAGCTGGTCCGCCGCTGGTAGCCTCTGGAAATTGTGCGAGGGGGGGTATAGGCAGGTGAGTGAGGTCTTCGTCTTCTTCGCAAAGGTGAAGGTGAGCCATGAGGTCGCTTTCTTGGGGGAGAGATGGAGCTATAGCGGGGGTAGTGATAAGGGGAGGGAGGACTTCTGTGTCTTTGACTTCTGTAGCGATAGGGGGATGGGGATCGGGGGTAACGTGGCGGTGATCGGGGGTAACGTGGGGGGGAACGGGCATAGCGGTATCTTGACTCAGGGGAGAAGGATCTCCGATAGTCATACCCACGTCCATACGAATCATGATGCATGTAGGCATTTGGTCGGCCATGTCTGTAGTCAGTATCTGGTGAGGACGCAGATGATATGTCATCATAGGTAGCCACTGGTCTTCCTTCTCCATGCCAGCCCCTCCCCCGATGAGGTGAGGGCCATCGGTCCGAGTCTGGCGTGCTGCTGCGATGGTAATAGTCAGCTTCAGGTGTGGGAGTTCGGTAGCTTTTGGGAACCCTTCGTGGGACCCTTGAACCCTCCCCCTTTCTGTGGTGCCTTTTACTCTTCTTAGAGGAACCATGTCGTCTGCTGTTTTTCTCTTTCTCTTTTGGGCTCTCTGAATGATGGTGGTGTCGCCGTTTCTTTCTATGGCTGTGGCTTTCTGTTGGACTTTGGCTGCGGCTTTTACGCTTCCGCTTGTTTCGGTCTTTGTCCTTACTTCTTCTCCTGTGTTTCTTTGCCACTTCCACAGTCACCTTCACTTCCTTTGAATATGGTTCTACAGGCACAGGGCTAAGGTTTCCCGATCTAGCCGGGGAGTAGCTCACCAGGGAGTCTGTGCTGACGTTCTCCAGGGCATCGGGAGCGTTGGCTTCGGGGCTGGGTGTATGATAGGAACAGATACTCGCAAGCGCTCCTCTGGTCTGGCTCGCAGTAGCATCACGCTTCTTCCCCTTCTGGTCTGTGTTGGTCGACATGATTTGTGGGGCGGAGGGCTCTCAGCAGACTCTCCCGTAAAGCATGGTACAGTGTTTGTAGAAACGTGTCCGCCCGGAAAATGGGACTGTGCAGGTTGCGGGGACAGGGGTGGCTGCGTGATACTGTGGGCAAGAGAGCCGATGGAGAGAGATGAAACCAACAGATATAACATTCAACATGGACGCCTCACCTTTGAGGGTTTTAAATGGACAAATTTTTCCACCCGGCGGATAATTGGAAGCACGTTTATCAAATTATACGAATTTGCAAGTGAGTATAAAAAAAAACTTTCGTTTGCAAGCGCAATGGCAGAAGAAGGTCTGGAAAACTGTACCGAGGAAGGCGATGGGGACCTGCAGATTGCCTCCCAAAACTTTAAAAAGCTGGAAGAAACCCAAACTAAGGTACCAGCAAGTATTCATACGCGCTACTGTCCACACTGGCTTGCAAAATGTAAAATGTCATGGTGAAATCTACAGGCTGGGTTTGTGGAGGGGGCGGCTGCTGGGAAGGACAAGTGTTTTCGAGCTGGTTTCAACGAGGGGTTTACCAGAGGAGTGGTCTCCGCTCTGCGCTGGGGGATGCTCAAGGGGAAAATAAGGTCTCTTTTGGAGCAAGACAAATTACACCATATAGGACAGTGAGAGTGTGTCTTTTCTGCAGTGCTCTACAGACGTACTGCACCTCACTGGGCCTCTCTGAGGAAGCACAGCGGTGCTCAACGCTGCTGAGTGAAGTCAGTGAAGCTGAGAAGGAGTGGAGAGAGGCCAAAGACCAGTTGGAACAGTTCAAGCAAGCTATGGGACACATGAGCTTTAACAGCAGTATGTCCCAGGTGGGCGTGGCATGGTACTTCACTGTTGACATTTGAGGCCCAAACTTGCAGGTCTTGTGCAGTATTATTGCCCACTTATGAAAGCAGGTATAATCTTTCCAAGTTGTCTGTGTGATTATTTTTCAGGTGCCTGCTGTTTTGCCTCCTGTTGCCGCTGCCGATACTCCTCTGTCTGAGGTGGTGGAGACAGCCGTCCCTCCGGCTCCAGCCACACTTGCTGAACTGGAGAAGAAGCTGGCAGAGCTCAAGGTCAATCTACAGTTGAGTTAACCCTCAGACCCCCCCCCCCCCCCCCCCCCCCACAACACACCCCTCAACATGCCTTCCTATGGGGGGACCGGTGAGAGCATGCAGGCCTAACAGTGATTATTGTACTAGCTGATTGAAATGTGACCAAATGATCACTGTGTTGTGTTATACTGGTCATAGTACAAATGAACTCATATTCCATTGTGTGTTGTTGTGTATAGTCATGGTATGTATAGTCATGGCACAGATGAACTGGTTTCTTATTATACAAGTTGTGCAAAGTGTCCATTGCACAGTACACAATGCGGGTTGGCCAGCAAGAGGTGATGTAGCCACATACCTGCACACACAAAAGAGAAAAGGGCCATACTAAGGTCAGAGACGATGGCTGATGCACCGAGGCCAGGGTCAGAGACAATGGCTGATGTACTATGGCCAGGGTCAGAGATGATGGCTGATGCACCAAGGCCAGGGTCACAGACAATGGCTGATGTACTATGGCCAGGGTCAGAGACGATGGCTGATGCACCGAGGCCAGGGTCAGAGACAATGGCTGATGTACTATGGCCAGGGTCAGAGATGATGGCTGATGCACCAAGGCCAGGGTCACAGACAATGGCTGATGTACTATGGCCAGGGTCAGAGACGATGGCTGATGCACCGAGGCCAGGGTCAGAGACGATGGCTGATGTACTATGGCCAGGGTCAGAGACGATGGCTGATGCACCGAGGCCAGGGTCAGAGACGATGGCTGATGTACTATGGCCAGGGTCAGAGACGATGGCTGATGCACCGAGGCCAGGGTCATAGACAATGGCTGATGTACCGAGGCCAGGGTCAGAGACGATGGCTGATGCACCGAGGCCAGGGTCATAGACGATGGCTGATGTACTATGGTCAGGGTCACACAAGGGGCCACATACCAGGTTCTGTTTCCAATGACTGTGTGTTGTTGGCAGTGGTCTCGCACTGGACACAGACACTACACTGGGGGTCGGTAGCCAGACAGAGGGTGACACTGCAACGCTCTAGAAACAAATAAAGGATGGTGATGCATCAATCACATAATTATTCCAAACAAAATAATTGCATTCCTATAATTGGAGCAAGTATGGTTAGAACATGGGGGGGATTGTTGTAACAGAAAAAGGGTATCTGAAGTTTGTACAATGTTCAGATGGTGTCCAGGCCTTCTGACCTCCCCCACGTTAGTACTACAGTGTGTCCTGGTGGTGGAATGAACTCACTCCACTTGTGTCCATTCTCACACTCTTCTTCCCGGGGGTTAGTGAGAGGAATACCTTGTACACACAGTCAAGGGTTGCCATGGTTCTTGTGAATCATTCCTGGAGGCTAGTGCACAACTTGTAATGTGAGGATACTTGCTCCACACAGTGGGCATATTTCTGTATTTTGACCCTCAGCTGGCAGTGTTGCTGCAACCTGACAATGGGTGGGAGAGAGAGGGGGGGAGAGGAAGGAGAGAGGGAGGGGGGAGGGAGGGGGAGAGGGAGGAGAGAGGGAGGGGGGAGGGAGGGGAAGAGGAAGGAGAGAGAGAGGGGGAGAGGAAGGAGAGAGGAGAGTGCTGCTACAATCTGGTGTGAAGGTGTGTACGTGGGGAGAGGTACCTCCTGTGCTAGTTGTGTGTCACCAGCTGAGAGTAGCCACTGGCACATCAGTTGGAGTGACACTGGAGAGAACAAGATAGTGAGGACGATGCTACATTGTCCAGCCACTCCCTCACCTGCCCCCTGGCTCTCAGTGGCCCCTCCCTCCTTCGTCCACAGCTGCCATGACTGGAGGGTGCTAGTAATATGCCTCTGAAGAATCGAGTGAACCAGCGCCACACACTGTCTGTCAGCCCCTGCCTGCCGTGTGAAGAGACGGCATTTAGCATGGATGAAAGTAACTTGTGAATGGAAGGCCAATTTAACAAATAACAAGTTTTGCAGCTGCAGGCGTGCTATATACTACCAAACAAAAGTACAGCTCAGTTTACTGGTCTAGTTCTGGAGCTAAAACTAAACCAGTTTTGTCTCCTGTCTTCTGACCTTCTGTGATATACGGTGCATTTGTAGTTGCAACTGTAGTTGGGGGACAGAGGGATTCATTGCCCTGGGAGAGAAGGAGGAGAAAGAGGTAAGAGAGAGAAGGAGGGAGTACGGCTGTTGTCCTCGTACCATCTGGTGATCAGTTTCTGTATGTACAGTGGCAGCTCCATGGTCTGAGCAAACTGCTGTCGGAGGTGTTCACAGATATCCCATTCACATACCACTGTGTGTGTGTGTGTGTGTGGTTATGGCAGTGCACATGCTACATACATACAAGTCAATCTTTGCCACAGTAGCTTTAACAATTCATTTCTCATGAACCCATGGCAGTATGACCAACAGTGACAACAATGTTGTCTGGAGAGTGTGCATGTGACAAAAGTATGCATGTGCACACACCTCTTTGTTTAAGCCTCTTCTCCACCTGCCTTCCACAAGCTACATCCACAAAGTGCAGTCGTGATCGGTACTTCTTTTTATTGTAGCTGAAGTCACCCTGGGGGCTGTGGGGCAGCAGGGGAACAGAAAGTTCACAGGTTTACATAGCTACATTATGACAACTGAAAACATTTTGTGAAAGAAGATGCATTGACATTACATAAACTGGAACGAGACACTAGCCGGGAATGAGACGCTAGCCGGGAATGAGACGCTAGCCGGGAATGAGACTATAGAAGTGGCCGCTTACTTCACTGCAATGGCAGCAAACACTGCATTCTGGGAGACAGCGAGACCCTGTGTGGTGTAGGTCTCTCCTGGAGACAGTGCGGCTATCGGTTCAGGAGTCACATGACTGTCATGTGATCTCTGGTGTGAGGGTGGTGTGGGAGGAGGAAGGGTGAACCTCTGCAGTGTACCGTCCAGCGAGGAGGAAACAAATGTGCTATCAGAAAGAAAACACAACCCTGTGTGAAGTGTGAGGGTGTGTGGGTGTGTGGAATGTGAGGATGTGGGGTGTAAGGGTGTGGTGTGAGGGTGTGGTGAGGGTGTGGTGTGAGGGTGTGGGATGTGAGGATGGGAGCTCCTACCTGAGACTGGCATGCTGTGGAGGCCGCAGACCAGCAGGTAGGGAGGGAGAGGAGGAAGAGAAGGGAGAGAGTGAGGAGGAGTGGCATCGACTGCTGTCTCAGGACTACGGAGGGCTACCAGTGAAGATCCCTTGTTTATTACTACCCAGCAATGCTCCTGGGACGGAGGCTGGAGGGGAATGGGGGGGGAGTGGTAAGAGCTAACAGAACCACTGGTCTGCCAGACAGTGCACCACTAGTGTAGCGTGCCTTGGTCTGCCAGACGGTGCACCACTAGTGTAGCGTGCCTTGGTCTGCCAGACGGTGCACCACTAGTGTAGCGTGCCTTGGTCTGCCAGACGGTGCACCACTAGTGTAGCGTGCCTTGGTCTGCCAGACGGTGCACCACTAGTGTAGCGTGCCTTGGTCTGCCAGACGGTGCACCACTAGTGTAGCGTACCTTGGTCTGCCAGACAATGTGGTGCACTGGAATACTGTCAGCACGGGGCCACAGTGGTGTCAGCACGGGCTCTGGTATCTTCCCTGCTGCATCAGTGGCGAGGCTCTCCCAATGGAAGTCTAGCACCATGCCATTGGTGCACCCTGCTGTGAGGTGAACTGGAGGGTCAGTAGAGAGGGAGCACAGGGTGTGGACACAGGGGGCGTGGACACATGGGGTGTGTGGACACGGATACATGGGGATGTGGGCACATGGGGGGTGTGGACACATGGGGGTGTGGACACAGGTTACACAGTGTGTACCAGTTGTCTTGAGGTGCCATCTGATACTGCAGACCCATGTGTCCTTGGGCAGCGGCAGCTCCAAGACCCGCAGCAGAGCAAGACCCACACTTCCTCCTGCACGACTGCAGTGGCAGACGTTATAAAGCATACTGGCCATGCACAACACACGTTACTGTTACTTTGTACCCAAGATTTGAGGCAATGAGTTGGGAGCTATGTCTGACAGTCCCGTGTAGAAACCAAAGATTATTACATTGTGTATTTCATTACTGTGTGCATAACTATCTGAAGCTTTCTTGCAGAAATCAATTTCTACACAGGACTGCCACATGTGTATGTGTGTTGACCTCTTGGCAGGCAAAGGCACCTGCAGCGTCCATAGGATCACACAACCACTTCTGGTTGCCATGGAAACAACAGCAGTCCCTCCGTCTCCACTGGAAGGCAGCAATGTTGGCAGCCATGCATGAGCCACACATGTCAGGGCAATTGTCCTATCTAGATTGTCAGAGTTGTCTTTGGATATTTTTGAGGGCGGCTCTTCACAACTGTTGGAATGTGTGTGTGTGTGTGTGTGTGTGTGTGTGGTGTGTGTGCATCAACTTGCACTCCACGGTTCCCTTTCTCTCAGAAATGAAACTACAACCATCAACCACTAAAATTCTAATCTCGTCCCCAGACCGCACATGTCGAAAGACAAGGTTTGGACACCTTCACTGGTAAAACTGGGGGCCTAATTATAAAGTGTATCGGCATGTTGTCGCACCAATCAGATTGCTCAGGGAAGTAAATCACATTTTATGTCATCAGCATGTTGTCACATCCACTAAAATCCAATAACCCGTAATGCAGGTAATGTACAAGTAATTCTGATACATGGGTTGATCTTGTGGTGGATTCTTACTCGGCCTGCTGCTGTTGCTGTGGTTGGTTTGCAGTGAGCAGAGTGCTGTAGAGGTGAGTCATGTCAGTGATCATTCTCCAGCGGTAGCTGGTGGTCCCCGGGGGGGAGAAGAGGAGGAGGCGTCCCGAGAAAGTCAAAGCTGAGAGGAGACAGCTGGAGCGAGGTGGAGATTACAAGACGATACATTTATTTAGCATGTGTTCAAAGGTCTCAAAGGAGAGGGGAGTTATCTGGAAAGCAACAGGTGGGGCTCAAACCTAAGATTTTAGTCTATAGTGAAACTCTTCAGTTACACATCACTGTGGACACCAATGTCGTACCCTCCAAGATGGTTGCATCCTGCAGGTGACCAACCAGAAGCCACAAAAAAGTCACATGACTGGCTCACTCGACCCGAGGCAAACACTGGGTCCAGGATGGCCGTCATGCTGCCAAGATTAGGAACATAGTCTCTCTTCATGGTGGTGCAGCCACTGAGGGGCAGGAGGGTGTGTCTGCTGGGGGCTAAAGCAGTGCTGATGGTAAGAGGAGGGTGGGTCGTGGAGGAATGGGCGTGGTATACCCCCCTTAGCGTCTGCATGTAAAAGACAAGTGGGTAGGCATCATATGCACATTGTACATATCTGCGCGTCATGTGCAGCCACACACGTACACCCTTGCGGCCTCGCCTGCAAACTACGCCTAATGGACTTACTAAGACGTAGATGGCTTCGTTAGTGGTGACGGATATTCTCTGATCCTGGGACCAGTTCACAGTGTCCACCTGCGTGGTAAGGTGAGAGAGAGGAATGAAGGAGGACATGGCACACATGTAGGGTGGGCTGCATTTAGAAATTACACGGCGCGCACTAAATAGAGCGACAAGGCGGCGGTGTCGAACGAGCAGGTGTGAAACATGGCAGAGGAGGAGGTGATCGAGATTGATCTAGCCGAACTCAAAAAGATGAAGGTGATAAAAAAAAAATTTGTAACTTCTCATATACTTTCCCAGCAAATGTAACTTCTTGACCTAGCTAGCAAGCTAAAGGCTTTTGTCTCCAGTCCAAAGGTCGTTACCTTGGGAGGGGGGCTATTATCCTGCACTTGATTGTCTTACCTGTGGGAGAAGTTACTTGTCCTGCAGATTGATAGTGTTGCTGTGTGTGTTTCTGCAGGTTCCTGAGCTAAAGCGTAAGGTGGCAGCGCTTGGTCTGGAGGCGAAAGGAACAAAAGCAGAACTCCTGGCCAGGGTGGAGAAATACCTTCAGGAACAAGAGGGTAAAAGAGAGAGGATCGAAGAAGCATTCAATCACAGAACTGTCAGTTCATATTGTCTCTTACTTTCAGAGGAAGAAGAGGAACTCTTGGAAGAGGTGGAGGCGGAGGAGGAGGCGGAGGAATTGATAGAGGGTGAGGGGGAGGAGGTGGATGTTGATGGTGTGGAGGGTGAGGTAGTGGAGGACTCTGCCACGAAGGAGGAGGCCACAGTACAGGCGACAACTAACCAGCCACCACCACCAGACACCAACAAAGGGTATGGCTGTCTGTTTCATTGCATGTGTAGTGATCCATGCATGTAGTATGTGAACCTAGCCTCGCTCCCAGGCTCGTTCTCCGATTTTTTGAATGGGCCTGGGAAGTTGTAACAAGGCTATATGTAAATCACACTATGGGCTCATTGTGACATGCTATGGGAATGTTTTAACATTGCATTGCAGCCCAGGTGAGCCTGACCCTCCTGCCAGTGCCCAGCAGGAGACTGCCCCACCACCTGTCGTGGAGACAAGAGAAGAGAAGAAAGCCCTTTCTAGCTTGTCACCAGCAGAGGTAGGTAAGGAGGGGGGAGGAGGGGAATAGGGTCTGTTGTAAATCAATTGACTCCCCCCCCCCACCCCTACACACACAGCGGATGGCAATGCGTGCAAAACGGTTTGGTGAAAATACCAGTAACCAGGCAAAGAAGCTAGCTCGGGCCCAGAGGTAACACAGAGCTAGCCTTAACTACCTCCTTGTTTACTCTTTGTCTTACTGCCCCACACAGGTTTGGGGTGTCCACCGAGAATGGCTACCAGGGCCTGGGGAAGAGAGCCACGCCCTCGGTAGGCTCACATGCCATGCACTGCATACTGAACTGTGAGCTTTGAATAAATTTACACAGAGTGATGATCTTGAAAAAATGAAGAAAAGAGGGGAGCGGTTCGGGACTTCCGTCTCCAGCGCCATAACCCAGGTGTGTGAATGAAGACCAATATTCCTGGCTTATTATAGTGGGAGAACTTGCAGATTTTAGAGGTTATCTGGGAACTGTTCAAATACAAGACAGTGGTTTTACTTCCTTACGTTTGCTCCAATGAGAACTTGGCGCCGTCAAAGTTCTGCAGAGGGCTGTGGAAATTTTATAGGTTTCTTAGCCTTGTTCCCAGAGAGAGCCTGGAAACGAGGCTAAGGTTTTCAGGAGGGGTTGTAGATACCCTACAAGCTATTCGTGAGCAGGAAACAGTGGGATCTTCCTCTTGCTGTTTCTCTTCTCAGGTTGAGGAGGAAGAGAGAAAGAAGAAGAGAATGGAACGCTTCAATATGAAACCATCAGAACTCAACTCAGAGGTACCAGGCGAGGTGCAGTGTACAGTGTGGTGGTGGATGACAATTGTGATGTCTTTTTCTCTACAGGAAAGAAAGAAGCTCAGAGCACAGCGGTTTGGAACTAGCTGAACGAAAGTCTATACTTGTGTACTATAATATTTTGTTTTTCCATTTCCACTCGATTGGGGGCGCTGCGCACGCTTTGGGTCAGAGGGTTTTCACGTGACTGACAACCACTGCTCATGTGCGCGTGCGCGTGAGAACAAGCCAGTCGAAATGTCGGACAAGCAGCCAATGTTGGGGCAGCAGCCTAGTGCGCCCCCGCCCTACGGACCCTCGCAGCCACGTAAGTGAGAAATGGCTATTTGCCAAAGACCGCTGGGCCTAGTCTCACTGAGCCAGGCTCTCACACAACAAGCGGGAGAGTCTGGCTCCGTGAGACTACGCTGGACCAGGTACTTTGTGCTCTTTGGCTTCAGAGAACAAACCATTTTGCAGGCAAATTAAAAACCACATGACTACAGTTACTTCATTTGTTTTGCAAAGTTCCAGGGATCGTAGATAGTAGAGTGATGCAGGAACTCGTATGAATTCTGAAGCTAGTACAGCAATGGTCACCTCATTGCCAGCTGATGGGGCCTCCTCAACCAACCCCAGCATGGATTGTGATACTGAAGGCGTTTCGTGCTGGGGTTGGTTGGGTCTGACTTACAAGAGACTAGATGAGGCCTGCTAGTGGCCAAAATGCTTACATCCCACACAGCAGACCTAAGACCTGCCTTGTGGTTGACTTCACGCCATGCCAGCTAACAAGGGGATCATCACTATCTTCTGAATTAGGAAGCCTGGCAGCAAGTATTTGTAAGCCTGCAAACAGATAAGTCAATTTGAAATATCCCCATAATAAATGGGAATAGCCCGTTCCTATGTAGCCAGTATTAATTTTACAGTGGGCGAGTTTGCAGTGCTTATTGCCTAGCCATTAAGGTGCAGATATGACCATCACTACTCTGTGCACACACACAGCTCCCTATTCCTACCCCCCACCCCCACAGCCCTCAAGTTATGGGGCCACTCAAGGCACACACACTCATGTCACTGTGAGTTAACAACCTGTGCATTTTCTGATGCTCAATGTTTGAGAGTTCACCATCATTAACTGAGCATTGAAATCTTTACTGCCAAAGTCACTCTAAGCATCATGGTGTATTACTAGTAAGCTGCTGAATCATCCTGGGGCGAGCCTGAGCGAGTAGCAAATTGCATTAGGAAGGCCCACACAGACATGCACCCTATTCGTCCAGCCAGACTACTACATTGAAATCTTTACTGCCTAAGCATCATGGTGTATTACTAATATTGCTGTACCAGCCTCAGTATTCATTGCTTCACTTCCAGTTTTGGTGTCTGTTTATAGGGTTGCTCTGTGTACTGTATATAGGGATGTTTATATAGTGGATGACCTTTCACTAGCAAGGTGTGTGTTTGATTGTGGTGGGAGTTGGGGTGTGGCGGGGAGCAGGAGGTTGAATTGTGAAGATCATCCCCTTACCAACACCCACAGGTGGTACAGGGTCAGCCGGTGGAGACCCGGGTGTTTGTGGATGTGAAGCCTTCCAACTACATTGTCATGTCCGTGATCACCATGCTGTTCTTCTGCTTCATATTCGGACTCATTGCCCTCTTTGTGGGCTTGCAGGTGGGTAGGTGGGGTATGTGTTCTCCTGGTGGACTTGCAGGTGGGTAGGTGGGGTATGTGTTCTCCTGGTGGACTTGCAGGTGGGTAGGTGGGGTATGTGTTCTCCTGGTGGACTTGCAGGTGGGTAGGTGGGCCATTGTGTTCTCCTGGTGGACTTGCAGGTGGGTAGGTGGGGCATTGTGTTCTCCTGGTGGGCTTGCAGGTGGGTAGGTGGGGCATTGTGTTCTCCTGGTGGACTTGCAGGTGGGTAGGTGGGGTATGTGTTCTCCTGGTGGACTTGCAGGTGGGTAGGTGGGGCATGTGTTCTCCTGGTGGGCTTGCAGGTGGGTAGGTGGGGCATTGTGTTCTCCTGGTGGGCTTGCTGGTGGGTAGGTGGGGTATGTGTTCTCCTGGTGGGCTTGCAGGTGGGTAGGTGGGACATTGTGTTCTCCTGGTGGGCTTGCTGGTGGGTAGGTGGGGTATGTGTTCTCCTGGTGGGCTTGCAGGTGGGTAGGTGGGACATTGTGTTCTCCTGGTGGACTTGCAGGTGGGTAGGTGGGGTATGTGTTCTCCTGGTGGACTTGCAGGTGGGTAGGTGGGGCATTGTGTTCTCCTGGTGGACTTGCTGGTGGGTAGGTGGGGTATGTGTTCTCCTGGTGGACTTGCAGGTGGGTAGGTGGGGTATGTGTTCTCCTGGTGGACTTGCAGGTGGGTAGGTGGGGCATGTGTTCTCCTGGTGGACTTGCAGGTGGGTAGGTGGGGCATGTGTTCTCCTGGTGGACTTGCAGGTGGGTAGGTGGGGCATGTGTTCTCCTGGTGGACTTGCAGGTGGGTAGGTGGGGCATGTGTTCTCCTGGTGGACTTGCAGGTGGGTAGGTGGGGCATGTGTTCTCCTGGTGGGCTTGCAGGTGGGTAGGTGGGGCATGTGTTCTCCTGGTGGACTTGCAGGTGGGTAGGTGGGGCATGTGTTCTCCTGGTGGACTTGCAGGTGGGTAGGTGGGGCATGTGTTCTCCTGGTGGACTTGCAGGTGGGTAGGTGGGGCATGTGTTCTCCTGGTGGACTTGCAGGTGGGTAGGTGGGGCATGTGTTCTCCTGGTGGACTTGCAGGTGGGTAGGTGGGGCATGTGTTCTCCTGGTGGACTTGCAGGTGGGTAGGTGGGGCACCTACGTGTACTATATTATCCATGGTTAGAGTACTTGGTTTTTGTCTCCCTTCAAAACACTATACATGCTATTGTTTTAATTCCTCTCAGGTTGACTCTGCCTGGGCTGCAGGGGACAGGGAGGGGTCACGAAGGTTCTCCTCTGCTGCCAGGGGCTGGAATATTGCTGGAATTGTGGTCGGTGTGGTGGTGTACGTGTGTGTCATTGTTGCTGTTGTGGCGACGGCTGTTACCGTTAATAGTTATCAGTACTGAGACTCATTTTAGTTTCATTTTCTTACTGTGTCTGCTTCAACAAATAATATACTTTATGTGTGGTGATGATCCAGCCTAATACATTGTCTCCTGTATTTGTGTTGTGACAATGACACGATTTTTGAGAGTGTACAACGGCATCAAGCTACAGTTGATCCAAGTGACTGTACTAGCCTTGTGCTCTCACCACTGTGCCCTGACAAAGGGTGCAGAGGTGAATCTGGAAACAAGGGTAAGTATTTAACATGTATTTGTAATGAACTACCTTTAGAGCTCAATGCACTGTTGATTCATGACCTCTCAAGTGTGCCCTTGTGATCACACACAATCCTAATTTTTGGGGGGCGGGACTTTGCGCACGCACGCTCAGCCTCCGGAATGTCATGTGACATAGAATGGAATAAACTACATCCGTTGATCCGAGTTACTCTACTACAGCTACTACTGGTACTACAGCTACTACTGGTACCACAGCGATAGATCGGACACCTATGGCTACCGAGAAGCCTCGTAAGTGCATGTGTAATACTGCGCATGCCAGACTCTCGCCGGAACGGTTCTCCTTTTCAGGCGAGAGTCTGGCTACGCGAGACTATAAATGCTGGGTCGGCTCTCACCACTGGAGCTCTGGTAATAGAGTAGAGAATGGGTTTCTCAGGCTAAGTAAGCCTTGGATTTTGAGTTTGGGGGGGAGCTATATAAAGCGTTGTTTAGGGGGCGTTCACTAACAGGTTTGCGCACGCTTAACCTCGTTAACTCCAGACCCCCCAACCCGACAACTTGTCAAAACAGTGAACAGGAAGTGTCAAGTACAGCAGAGACTCCTGTCCACTCCTGATCCAGGTAGATCCCAGCTAGCCTTGAACCCAGGCTTTCCGTTCCGTATTTTGTCTCGCAGCTTTGGAGAGAAAAATCGGAGCTGCGAGACAAAATCCGGAACGGAAGATCATAACGTCACATGCCAACCCCTCCCCCCCCCCCCCCCCCCAAACGTCAATTTGACGTTAAGTGTGACGCAAACCTGTTTGTGAATGCCCCCTTAGGGGGTCTGGGGGCATGATCCTCTAGAAAAGTCTGGGATTTTAGGGCCTCTGAGATTGTTTCTGATGCAATCTGAGAGGTAAAAGTACAAGCTAGAACTTGTATTTTTGACAATTTTTTTTGGTGGGCGGGGGTGCCCCCCCCCCCCCCCCCCCCCCCACCTACACCTACACTGAACCCTGAAACCATACATTAATTAGGTTTAAAGGTTGCAAAGAGCTACCAGATCTAGAGACTCCATCCTCAGTAATCCTCCAATGTTTTGTCATGGTATAATTCCTTGGCTGCAAAGAGAAGCCAAGAATATTGAAAGTGTGGAGTTTTTGACCTAAACAATTGTTGTTTTGTAGCTGCTTATGAACCAGTGGCCCAGTCAGTGCCTCAGCCGGTGCCCCAGCCTGGGTACTACAAACCGGCACTGGGAGCTCCTGCACAAACTGCAAATACCACTGTAAGTGGGAGTTATGTTTAGGGGGCACTCCTGTTCATGTCTCAGGCTACCTTTTCTATATGCGTTAAGTGCACATAGACTCTTTAGAAATAGTAAACAGCTTGTGTAAAGCAGACCCAAACATTCATTTCAGTGAGGGCTTTATGGGGAGAGGAGGGAAGAAAGGTGACTCCAATCATCTCTTTACATGTCCAATTTTGAGCCACTAGTAGAGACATGTTGTGAGGCTATTAGACACAGACAGGGTGGTGGATCAATACAGTCAAAATTGCTCCTCAACTGTTAGGTTATGCAGATGCAGCCAGCAGTAACACCCATGTACTTCCAGACTGAAGTGAAGCCAGAGAACTACCTGCTGCTCTCCGTCCTGAACATGGTCTTGTGCTGCTTTTTATGTGGCCTCATTGCACTCATCTATAGCCTCCAGGTGAGGGCAGGGGTAGCTTCATACTCACAGCCAGTCTGGCACAATCTTGTTCCCATTTGCTCACCTCTTTCTTCTCTGCCCTCCTCCTCCCCTCATCCCTTCCTTCTCCTCTTCTCCTCCCCCTTTCCTCACCCCCCACACAACACAACTAATGCTGAACAGGTGGACTCTGCTTGGAACAGTGGAGACCGGGAGGGTGCGAAGCGTGCAGCCCAGACAGCCAAAAATTGGAACATTGCGGGTGTCGTGTCTGGGATTATCATAATTGTCGTGACCATTGTTTTCAGCGTTGTTGTTGGAGTGGTGATCCCCTTCGTTGTAGTTCGGAGTACCCTTCGAGGCTGATGTCGTCAACAACTGCTGATCACGAACTACTTCATATATCAAGAAACTGTAGTATTTTGGCCGAACATTCTGTGTAGCTAGTTAATATAGTACAAGATGTCTATCCCCCAACCCCCTTCTGCATGCATGTGCATGCCAACAACTTTAGTGACGTTGGAGAGCTCCGCGGCGCGCGCCCCTCGACCGCTGGAGCTATAAACTCGCAACGCAGACCGCGAGTGAGAATTTTTCTTAGAGGCCAGGGAACTATGGCCAGCGATCAGCTGCGTAAGTTCACATGCACTGCCGCTGCATGTATTATTTGCATGGTAATCACATAGCACTCGCATCACAGCCCCATACAAGCAACCCGACGTGGACATGCAACAGCCGGCGGTGCCCGTGCAACCGCAATACCAGCCGGTCGCAGCACATGTCAGCGCTACGGTGAGTTTGGTGCATGCAAGTAAGGGTATACTACAGTGGTGGTCTCCTGTAAAATTATAAAACAGATGCCAAGGACCCATGCATGCACAATTTTCCCGTCCTGCGCAGCGGGTGACTGCATATAGGCCTGCTTTTTCGGGGAATGTGTGCAGGTCATTGATGATGGGTCATGCATGCAGCACAACTAACGAGATCTTGCTTGAACCGGGGAACTAGTTCACAGGTACATGGAGCTACAGCTTGTGTTGTTCCATGCATGTAGGTTGTGCAGCCTGTGGGTCAATCAGCACCAGGAGTTGTCTATGCCGAGAGCCAGCCACAGAATTACCTGGTGCTGTCCATCCTCACCACCTTCTTTTGTTGTTTTATCCTTGGCATTATGGCCATCATCTACAGTAACAAGGTGGGTGCATGGCATTATGGCCATCATCTACAGTAATAAGGTGGGTGCATGGCATTATGGCCATCATCTACAGTAACAAGGTGGGTGCATGACTCATACTTGAGTGGACTAACTCTGAACCCAATTGTAAAAACAATATTATTGTGTTAACCAACTTAAATGTTTTAACCAGTTATCATCAGGGTGAAGGTTACAGACACCATGAACTACTGACACTAGCTGTTACAGATTACCATAAGTGTGTGTTACTAACAGTAGGCCATGCAACTTCAGTTCCAATACATTGTATAGCTAGATCCAGTAGCTGCATTGCTGAAGTGTATAGCTGCAATGCAGTAATTCTGATTCACTATCATGATCATTGCAAACATTACTTTTTTTAAAGTTTGTGAAAAGGTTTCCTGTCACTGATACAGTTACTTGCTCTTTGGGTTCCCCATTGCAAGAATTCCTCAAGAATTCCCAGCTACCCGCAATAAAATGTATGCATTCCTCAAGAATTCCTGCGTTCTTCATACACTAAACTTGAGCCACCAATCTTGGTATTTTGTCAGGATTCAACACATACTAGAAGCACTACAAGTGCAGTAGCTCGATGTTCAACAATTGCAGCTGCTCACAACACAGACAATTAACCTTAGGTTATCATTAACCACACACACACACAGGTAAATTCTGCTTGGAACAGTGGAGATCGTGAGGGTGCCAAGGCTGCAGCCAAGACAGCCCTGAGGCTCAACATTGCAGCTATCGTGGCTGGGATTGTTGTTCTTATCATTGTTGTTGTTGGTGGGGTGGTGTCTGGCATTGTACAGCACAACAGGTGCTATGATTACAATGTTTGCTGAGCGATAAGTCATGTACTGAGCTTCAAGACATTTGTAGCAATCACTGTACTAACATGGCTGTCCTTTCACATACTCTCCTTGAGGTTCACAAATTATTTTCTGTATTAGCAACCTTGAGTACACAGCTAGACAGTGCTTGACATGTTACACTTGCCTTTATTTGAGTCACAAAATGTATATAAACATTTCACACAATACAGACACCTTGGCCTATGCATGCTGCTCCTTCACATGTCAGACTCTACTATATACCCCTAGCCATGTAGCTCATTTCCACCATTGTAATACTGGAGTGAGGGGAGTCATGTGCCAGCAGAGAACATCTGGCATCCCGCTTCCACCTCCCCACACATTGGTCCTTCCCTACATACCCTTCACTATTAATTTTCTCCCCCTTGTCATTTTCTTATTTACACCAAAGGTGTCTCTATTGTAGCTGAAGCGCTGGCAATACTGCTTAGTCCAACTCCTGTACTTCAATGGGACAACAGTATAAACTGGTTTGTGTGAAATGGTTACAAGTGATCACGACCAGATGTGTGTTCTACTCCAGTCTGTTGTCTCTCCAGTACTGGCACTCTGTATGTCAGTAAGTACTCCAGGTTTTCTGTAGTAAAAGGCACAACGAAAGAAGCTTAGTAAACATCATCAGGCATGCACAACAGCAGCATTGGCCAGCTAAAGTGCTATTCACTCATGTTACTACATGCAGGGTAGATTAATACAGTGATTTAAGAGCTCAGCACAACCCAAACATAGGACATTGATGGATGACCTTGGAATGTCTTGAGGCGGTAGTTGGGTACGTCTCTGCGTAGCATAGACCATCTCATGCGGAGGTAGTACGGAGAGCGGGCACTGTCCCACCCTTCACACATCTCTCCCCACTCCACTTCCTCCTCATCCTCCACCTCCTTGGCAGCTAGGCGCTGTAAGAGTGCAAGGTCATCCTGAAGTGTCCACTGCATCCCCCCACCATTCTCCTTCCAGGACAAATGAAACACCCATTTCCGTCTGAGGGATAAAAGTGTGTGTGTGCATGTGTGCAGGGGGAAGGATCCCTTACAGTGCCACCTTAGCCCTACACTCCTCCACTACTCCTCCACTCCTCCACTACTCCTACACTCCTCCTACACTCCTCCACTCCTCCTCCACTCCTCCTACACTCCTCCACTACTCCTACACTCCTCCACTACTCCTCCACTCCACTACTCCTACACTCCTCCACTACTCCTACACTCCTCCACTACTCCTCCACTCCTCCACTACTCCTACACTCCTACACTACTCCTACACTCCTCCTACACTCCTCCTACACTCCTCCACTCCTCCACTACTCCTCCACTCCTCCTACACTCCTCCACTACTCCTACACTCCTCCACTACTCCTACACTCCTCCACTACTCCTACACTCCTCCACTACTCCTCCACTCCTCCACTCCTCCACTACTCCTACACTCCTACACTACTCCTACACTCCTCCACTACTCCTACACTCCTCCACTACTCCTACACTCCTCCTACACTCCTCCACTACTCCTACACTCCTCCACTACTCCTCCACTCCACTACTCCTACACTCCTCCACTACTCCTACACTCCTCCACTACTCCTCCACTCCTCCACTCCTCCACTACTCCTACACTCCTACACTACTCCTACACTCCTCCACTACTCCTACACTCCTCCACTACTCCTCCACTACTCCTACACTCCTCCACTACTCCTACACTCCTCCACTACTCCTCCACTACTCCTCCACTCCTCCACTCCTCCTCCACTCCTCCACTCCTCCACTACTCCTCCACTACTCCTACACTCCTCCACTACTCCTACACTCCTCCACTCCTCCACTACTCCTCCACTACTCCTCCACTCCTCCACTACCCCTACACTCCTCCACTACTCCTCCACTCCTCCACTACTCCTACACTCCTCCACTACTCCTACACTCCTCCACTACTCCTACACTCCTCCACACCTTTAGTAGTCACTTCCTGCAGCTCTTTACCTGCATTGGTCAGCGTTCCTGGTGCCGACTCTCTCGGCAACAATCTGCCATGTGACAGAGTGAGAAAGAGGAAGGTTCTCCCCCTCGCCACCCTCCTCGCCACTCCTATAGTGCTTCATAGCTTCAACAAGCCTCTGTTCCTCCTCCACAGACCATCCACCTGCACACAGAGACAGAGTCACAAACACAAATATGCATTAGCCGCCACTGACACCCCAACCTGTCACCTTTGTTTTTCCCTTTGTGTATGCTCCGGTACTTGTCTAGAGCTGCTTGACCACTCACTCCTAAGGACCGCCCAACCTCACACCACCTGTTGCCTAGCAACCCATGTAGTCTTGGAAGAGGGAGGAGGGAGGAGGGAGGAGGGAGGAGGGAGGAGGGAGGGAGGAAGAAGAAAAGGAGAGGGTTGAGGGAAAAGGAGAAGGGGGAAGACATTGCACTCCATGAGATGGAGGATGTTATCCTGCCCACCTCAGCAGCTCTTTCTCCTGGTCTTTGCTCCACCTGTGGCCACATCGGGTAACCAATGAACCAAGAGACGAGATGGTACATTTAAGGGTACAGTACACTGACCTTCCAACATGGTTGGTGACATCAAACACACGGAGCATCTTTCGATAGATAGGGAAGAGAGGACGCTTGATGTTCTTAGCTGTAGGCGTGTGGGTGTGGAGGGTGTGTGAGCGTATGTGTGGAGTGTGTGTGTGTGTGGGTGTGTGGTACAAGCTCACCAATGTAGTGGTATAAGTCATGATGCTGATGAGTTGGGTTGTCAAAGATGAACGCACCCAAGTCCTTCACATTGTACTCCTGTACACACAGAAGACACTCCATTAAGGGACTGCACTGCATCTGGGTGGTGGGGACCTCACCTTCATGAAGGCCCTGACGTTCCTCTTCAGCCTCCTAACCTCCTGCACTGACCACTTGCCTCGCTTCCAGCCACCAACTGCAGAACAAACACCAGCCAGGTGAGTGCCCTTAACCCCATGACATTCCCACCTCCAGCCTTTGTCCTCACAACAGTTCCAGTCTAATGCCTTCTCTGTTGCTTGCATTAAGACTGTGTGACACTGTTGTTGTCAGTGGGTCTATAGCACCATTCCCAGGCCTTCCCACTGTCCAGTTCTTGATCCCATATAGAGTACACAAACCTTTAAGCAATCAAAAACTGGCTGGTGGGAAAGTCATGGCGATAGCCATGAGTGTGTATTAGGTGGTTTCCATGTGCACCAAACAATGCTCACCCTCCTCCCACAGTCTCTGTTCCTCCTCCTGGGTATGCAACCACCTGCCATGCAGCACACTAAACTCATCTTCCTCCTGTCCTGTGGTGCCCCCAGCAGTGCCCCCCTGGATGCAGAGATCAGCCCACAGAGGGTCAGCCACTGGCTCCTCCATCTCATTCACCGTGACATGCTTGCAAGGCTCCTTCTTGCGCTTTGTTCGCTGTTTCCTGTGCATCAAATCTCCTCCTTGTTCCATCCCTTCACCATCAACACTCCCTTCCAACTCCACCTCTCCACTCCCTCCCCACTCCATCCCTCCAATTCCACAGGTTGCCATCTCAATTGCAGTCTCGGGTCTTTCAACTTCAGAAACTTGAGAGGGTTCTTTTGTTCCCTCAGGTCTGTACCTGCTTTTATGCCTGTGTTTATGCTTGTGTTTACGCTTGTGTTTTTGCTTGTGCCTGTCCTCAACATACAGAAATTCTATTGGATGGGGCACGCTTGTATTCACCTTCCCCCTGCTCGTTTTAGACCACCCTTCCTCCCCCTCTCCCTCGCCATCCTGCTGTCTGTACTTCTTGCCCGGTCGACATTCCTCCTCAGAATGTTTCCTCTTCTTGGCTTTTCCCATAGGCGGTTCATTACTGAGACCACCGGCGTATGCTGAGACCGGCTTTCTTGTGCGGCGCGCGCGTTACTGGTCCCAGACCGAACCGCGCTAAATGGTCTGTGGACAATTCTAGCCCGAATAACATCCTAAAGCGGTCCCGCCCCCACGTAGTGCGCACATAATACCTGCACAACAGTTGTTACGAGAAAGTGATGGCTTGGAGCATTGCAAAGAAAGCGCTCATTAGGGCTGACAGCCCTGTGATGCTCCGCGCTGACCCCAGCCTGGAGGGTGCAGACCCTGAGCTGTGTATCTCTCTCCTGGAGCGCGGGCTAAACTTCTCTGGATTGAAGCATCGCCTGCGAGAGGCCGATCAGAAATGGATGGAACAGTTCCTGTCATTTGGCGGGCTCTCAGCGATCTTTGAGGCACTTCAGACCCTCGGGGAGAGGGGATTCGCCAGCATAGCGGAGGCGCTGCGACAGCTCGAGTGTGTCGCTTGCGTGAAGGCCGTCATGAATAATCGCTTCGGCCTGGAGTTTATCATTCACACTCCGGGAGAAAAGTTTGTGCAGAAATTGGCTCAAGGTGGGTTTTAGTATCAATGTTTTCACCAGAAATTTTTGCCTGAGATAAATACATGCCAAAGTGTATTAGCTTTTACTCTAATGCAACAGGCTTGCTACTTTTCCAAACATTCCCACTGTTTTTAGATCCACTCCCTATGGCAATTCTATTCGGTCTATTAACTCCAGTTCCATGGTACAGCCACGTGCGCATTCAAACTTCTATTCAAATTCATTTTTCCCCTCTTGTACTAGTTTGTGGAATAGTTTACCTTCAGATGTTAGTGCTATTTCTACCTTACCTGTTTTTAAACGTGCTATTGTAAATTTGTTTTAGTTCTGTCTTTTGTCTTTGTAGGTTATCAGTTTATATTAGCTTACTAGCTACTTCTGATGACCTGATATAACAAATTTGTTCAGTAAAAAAATTTAAAAAAATAAATAAAAAAAAATGTGTACGATGCAGTCTGAAATGTATGTTTTACACATTGTACTGTACTCATCATCATGCATCATCAATACTGATTGTCCTGCAGTATTGGACACCAACAATGGACTAGTGAAGACACAGATTTTTGAGTTGCTGAGTGCCCTCTGTGTCTATGCAGAGGAGGGATACAAACTGGCCCTGGACTCCCTTGAAGATTACAAGGTAGACCACCTCTGAAGTAATTTATAGCCCACAGACTGTCTCTGCCTACTTAAATTAATTAAATGTTTGGATTCTTAATTGCTGAAGAATGGCAATAATTGGTTCCAGAATTTAAGATATGCGTGTCAAGTTACACGGTGATGTCTAAGTTTTACACTCTTTGGATTTTTTTCCTTTCTACAAGTTATGTAGCTTCCTACATGTAATTATGTAGAGCGAGAAAGATAACAGGTTCTGTCACGAACTTATGAGCAGAAAATTTTTCCAATGTTTCGACTTAGTCTTCGTCAGACGATAGTGAAGAAAGTGAGGACAAACATCATCTGTTTATGGGGCATGCACTGCCAGGAATGCATGTCACAGAGAACCTTTTTTCCATTTATGCAGAAGCTAACTGACTAGCTACTGAAATGTATCACTATTTGCTTTCATGTGCTTGAAAAGTAATCAGTTGTTTCAATCAGTTCAGATTACCATTGTCCTAGTTACATGTGGGTGGGTAACACAGCACGAGTGTCCTCCTCCTCCTCCTCTTCCTCCTCCTCCTCCTCCTCCTCCTCCTCCTCCTCCTCCTCCTCCTCCTCCTCCTCCTCCTCCTCCTCCTCCTCCTCCTCCTCTTCCTCCTCCTCCTCCTCCTCCTCCTCCTCCTCCTCCTCCTCCTCCTCCTCCTCCTCCTCCTCCTCCTCCTCCTCCTCCTCCTCCTCCTCCTCCTCCTCCTCCTCCTCCACAGCGTACCAAGGGCCAGCGCTACCGATTCAGCTTGCTGATTCAGGAGCTACGGGTGGCAGAGACTGACGAATATGCAGCCTGTGTACTTGCCTTTATCAACTGTCTCCTGGCCGGCTGCAGTGATCTGAACCAGCGGGTCAAAATGAGGAATGAGTTGATTGGTATGTTCCTACACTTGTTTCACTGCCTACATTTACTGTGAGGATGACACGCCCCCTTTTCTCTGCAGCTCTGCAGATGTTGGAAATCCTGGCAAAATGGAGGTAAGTTTGATAAACAGCAAAATGTCATTTTAACACAGAAAATAACTACCCACCCCCCACACTGTACAGGCATACAGCTGATGAGCAGCTGGCTACTCAACTTGAGGTGTTTGAGGAGTCCCAGTCCGAGGACAGCAGCCACCTGCAGATGCCTGGAGGCATTGACCTGGACCGCCATGAAGACTTGTTTCATGCCGTGTTTGGGAAGGTGTGCAACACACCAAACTCCTTGCCCTTTCTGCACCTTCTACAGAGCCTGTTGCTCATCGATAGGGACTCAGAGATGGGGGCTGTCATTTGGGGCCAACTGGAGCACCTTGCACAGGAAGCCGTCCTCATTGATAGCCCTAAACGAGCCGAAAAGTTCCAGCATGTCAGCATCGAGCGTCTGAGGACTGCCCTGCAGGAGGAACAGAACAGGAGGAAGCAGGAGGCCAAGAGTGGTCCCAGCACCACAGTGGCAACTCCCCCTCCACCCCCTCCTCCTCCTCTTCCTGGGACTTCAGACACCAGTATTCCTCCTCCTCCCCCACCTCCTGACGCACCAGGCATTCTTCCTCCTCCTCCTCCTCCTCCCCCTCCTCCTCCTCCCCCCGGTGGTGTACCTCCTCCTCCCCCTCCCCCTGGAGCACCAGGCATTCCTCCTCCTCCTCCTCCCCCTGGAGCACCAGGCATTCCTCCTCCTCCCCCTCCCCCTGGAGCACCAGGCATTCCTCCTCCTCCCCCTCCCCCTGGAGCACCAGGCATTCCTCCTCCTCCCCCTCCCCCTGGCGCACCAGGCATTCCTCCTCCTCCTCCTCCACCTGGTGGTGTCCCCCCTCCTCCTCCTCCTCCCGGTGGTGTGCCAATGCCCCCTGGGGTCCCTCCTCCCCCTGGCTTCCCTGGCCAGAACACCAGTGTGTTCTCCCAGCAGGACCGGCGGTTGTCAGTGTTTGACAAAGCTCGCAAACATAAGCCCAAGAAGCAGATGCGGAAACTGAACTGGGTCAAGGTACCCAAGAACATGGCTGTTGGTTCGAGCACACTGTGGCACAAGTCTGCAAAGGGGGAGGTGGATACGACGGTGGTCATTGATCCGGTGGCTGTGGAGGAGTTGTTCTCACGTCAGGAGGTGAAGAAGAGAGGAGCAGAGGAAACCAAGAAGAAACAACCTTCTGTGGTGAGGGAAGGTGTGAGAGGGGGGAGGAGGGGGAGGGGGAGGGGGGAGGGGGGAGGGGGGAGGGGGGTTGCTCTCAGTGAGTCTAGGGAGAGAAGATGAATTGTTTGTTGTTTGCTCATTCACAGGTCACTCTCCTGGACCAGAAGACCAGCTTGAATGTCAACATCTTCCTCAAGCAGTTCCGCAGGTACATATGCAGACAGTTCATATTTCAGTGGAATGTGTCAATGCATGTCATTCCATGTCATTAGTACTTCTGACCTCATGGATCATCTCATTGGTGACAAATCATTCTATGAAATCAGCGCATAATGTGTGGATAATGAACTGCAATAGTGCAAGTAGACCCAGATTATCACATAATGCAGAGTCAACCAGAAAACGATAGTGTTTGTACCAGTGGACCTATTCCATGCCACAGAGACAATGATACTATAGTTGGCATCATTCGTGACGGGGATTGCTCCAAGATGACAATTGACCAACTGCGGGCACTGGAGAAGCTATTGCCCGACTCGGCCACGGTTGAGATGGTGAAGGGCTACAGTGGAGACAGCAAGCTTCTTGGCACCGCCGAGGACTTCTTTCTGAAGCTGGTCAAAGTTAAACAGTTGAGTTTGGCATGTTTGTTATGGCAGTGGTTTTTGTAATGACACAACTTGGACCATAACTAGTCTTGTTTCCTTCAACTGGCCTCCTTTCCTTGTGTGGTGATGTGTGTGCACAGTTTGTGTGCTTTCTGGAAGCCTGTTGGCCTGGTAGTGAATGTGTTATTGTTGTATGGCAGAAATGTTAATTTGAAGAGATATCACTCCATGCCACATTCCTTGGGAGTAACTAGCCGTGCACTGTGAATACACAAACAGTAAATGCGAGTGTATTGAGTTACACAGTGGAGCATTCTGGTTTGCTAGCCATGCAAATCAGCTGATGGTGTGCCCTTGCAGAGTATTCACTTTCCACACAGCGTGACTCCTGGGGAGTGCATGCTCATCTCTACCACAATCCCTGATAAAACCACAACTAGAGTTTACACAGAGTAGTACGATATACATTAGAAAAGCCCCACAATTTACAAAGTAACACTATATACCATATAAGGTGGCAGCAGTGTTTTAGGATGTCTTTCATGCCACACATAGGTACCCACTGCGCATTGAAGCAATGCTACTGCAGCTGGAGTTTGCTGAGAAACTTGAAGACATCAAACCAAGCATCCACACACTGGACGTGGCCATTGATGGTACGATTCTACAGTGTGTTCCCTGAGTAGCATTGGTCAGGTCACACACACACACACACACACACACACACACACACACACACACACACACACACACACACACACACACACACACACACACACACACACCTATACACACACACACACACACACACACACACACACACACACACCACACACACACACACACACACACACACACACACACACACACACACACACACACACACACACACACACACACACACACACACACACACACACACACAGAGCTGATGGAGTGTGAGGCACTAAGGGAAGTATTTCATGTGACACTCATCGCTGGCAACATCGTCAATGGTGTAAGGGACTTGTGGTGTGTTGAGAGGCAGCTGGACCTTCTTAACTTACATGTAGCCAATAACTTACTCCCTCCCCCCTCCCTCTCCACTCCCTTTCCCTCCTCTCCCTTCCCTTCCCCTCCTCTCCCTTCCCCTCCTCTCCTCTCCCTCCCTCTCCTCTCCCTCCGCTCAGGGTGGACGTGCAGGGGATGCCTATGGTTTCACGGTAGCCTCTCTAAACAGACTCAGAGACACAAAGGCCAACAGGCCTCGCATGTCCTTTCTCCACTTCATCTCACAGGTCAGCTCTTCTCCTTCCCCTCCCCCCTCCTCACCCCATCTCTCCTTCAACCCTCCCCCTGCTCTCCCCCTCCTCCCTCCTCCTCTCTTCCTAGGTATGTGAGGAGCACAATAAAAACCTGCTGGAGGTCAACACTCAACTACCACATTTGGAGCAGGCCAGCAAGTGAGATCCAACACTCCTTATATGGAAACTGTAATATCTCCTCCATAACTGTGCATGCAGTCATCTGTGCATTGCACAGCACAGGACAGAAATGAGCAGTTTGGCACAAATTACACTCACCCCTCCTCCTCCCTCCCTCCTCCTCCTCCTCTCCACGCAGACTATCACATGAGTTTCTGTCAGGGCAGATCACGGAGCTGAATGGCAAAGTGAAGGCTTTGGAAAAGAAAGCAAAGAAAGCTCCAGATGAGGTCAAGTCCCAGCTCAAGACATTCCTTCAGGTACGGTCACACTATGCACACACGCCCGCAACAATAGTTATACTAGTCTCATGCCCAGCCGTTGGGCCGGCAATCACATTGTCAGTGGAGGCATTGGAAGAGGCCAACCAATTTGCTGTCTGCTCAGTTACTCATTTGTTCCCAATTTGCTGTCTGCTCAGTTACTCAAACACGCACTTGTGGGAGAGGATAACTAGAACAGTGCCTTTTAGTTACTAGCTGGTTGTTCTGAGTGATTTTTCACCTGGACACAGAGACTATGTAGCTGACAGACAATAGGCAGTCCTGTAGAGCTGTAACCTAGGCTAGCTGCTGCAAGTGACATGATGGAAATCAGGAAACAAGAGTTGTACAACTAACAGACAGTCATACTTCACATGTTTTACATGCAGTGGATGCTTGCAGTCATGTGATACCTGAGTGAGCTAACATTCTATGCAGGATGTTGTAACATACACTAGTGACATAGTGACTCCCTAATGTGCTGACACACATACCAGGAACTGATCAGTGGTGAAAGTACCCTGTTCAGAGTAGCAGATGAAAAATCACCCTGAACAACCGGCTAGTGACTAAGATTAAGGCCCTGTTCTTGGGCCTTGTCAAATGTGGAACCTGCTATAGATGCTGCCTCTAGCTATCCTCCCCACAAGTGCATGTTTGGGAAGTGGTGACTTAACATACACTGGTGAGGTAGCTTCCAGGAACTCATTACTCATGTAGAAAGTGTTACAATACTGGGAAAACATTCCATAGTGGCAGTAGACAGGATGTGTATACCTTCACTATGTTGCAATACTGGGAACTGGGAAGTGTTCTGTTTTGATGAGGTCACTATTAGTGTGGGGTGCCAAGTGATGTGGGCCCAACACTAGCAACAGTGTGGGGCCAACACTAGCCAGGTGTAAACAAGTTTAACTCAGTCAACATCTCTTGTAAATTAGAATTGTGTCTGTATTAAAACATAGCAGAGATATTTCCCCTGCTGTACAAGACACAACTCATTTAGTTTGTGACATGACTACAGACTACATTCACAGTGGGAGCACTCTTGAGGTGAAGTGTTTGATATGCCACACACTACCTGTGCAGTGGGTAGGTGTAGCTATCTGCTATATAGTGCCAAATTTAACCTTGGCATCAGCCACTGCTTGAGATTACTGTTGTTACTGTTGTATCAGTGTGCTGGGTCTGGTGTGTTTGACAAAATTACCATTTCAATTAGCCACTGCAATTCTAGTAACTATCTATCTATGATGGTATTTACCACACCTGCAAGATGGTCAACCTCTATCCTGTACACAATCATCCGCCCCCCTTCCCTCCCTCTCCTCTTCCTCCCTCCTCCCCTTCCCTCCTCCCTCCTCCTCCTCTTCCCCCCTCCCCTCCTACCCCCCTAAAGGAGTCACAGCACACCCTGGATGAGCTCTCAGAAAGCCTTCACACTGTGGAGAAAAAGATGCAGACAGCAGCCAACTATTTCTGTGAGGATGCCAAAAAGTTCAAACTGGAAGACCTCTTGAAGGAGATACTCGTGTTTGTCCAACAGTTTCAGAGTGCAGCAGAGGTGAGCCAAGCTAGAGTAAGGGATGAGGGGGTGAGGGGGGAGGGAGTGAAGGGAATGCCCTCAGTGTGGTCTCACTCAAAGGAACCTGGTGCTTTGCATTTCACAGTTTGTGCAGGTGTGTCTGATGTGTTGACTTCAGCCACAGACATGCACAAGTTCTCAGTTTCTAGTTTGTCATTAAATAAACTGCAGACATGTGTCTAGGCCATGGCTGGTTATTATTGTGTTGTGCAGGAGAACCGTCAGCGAGTGATCTTGGAAGAAAAGCGTCGCAAGCGTGAGGAGGCAAAGCGTGCTGCAGATGAGGCACGAAAGAAGAAGAAAGGGGCGAATGCTGCACCTGAGTCCCCAGTGGATGACACCAACATTATAGACAATCTCCTCAAGGAGATTAGGGCTGGAACCACACTACGACCAACTTCATCCAAGCTAAAGCGTCACACCTCACTGAAGACAGAAGACCTGGAGAAGCTGAAGAAGATAGCAGAAGTGGCCACCAGCCCCACCTACAAGTCCCCCTCGTCCTCCCTTCAACACAAGTTCAAGTTCCCAGAGTCTAGAGATCCAGTGGACAGGATAGTGGAGGAGGCAACAAGACAGATTGCTGAGGAGGCTGCTCAGAAGAAGGCTGCCGGACCAGACACAGTGGCTCAAAGGGAACCCAGTCAGGATGTGTCACTTGCTCCAACCACACCACCTGACCAGATGCCCTTACTGACCACACCACCTGACCAGACGCCCTTACTGACCACACCACCTGACCAGACGCCCTTACTGACCACACCCACCAACCAGACAGCCTCACCAACCACACCACCTGACCAGACAGCCTCACCAACCACACCCACCAACCAGACAGCCTCACCAACCACACCACCTGACCAGACAGCCTCACCAACCACACCCACCAACCAGACAGCCTCACCAACCACACCACCTGACCAGACAGCCTCACCAACCACACCCACCAACCAGATGCCCTTACTGACCATGCCCCCTGACCAGACGGCTTCACTGACCACACCACCTGACCAGACAGCTACGCCCCCTGCCCATACCCCCCCACAATCTACTCCAGTCATTGAACCAGCACTGACAGCAAGTCAGAATGGAGAGCCAGAGACCGACACTAAGCAAAATGGGGAGTTGGAAGTTGCTGACAAACGGCCGACACTGAGTGTTGAGGAAGAGCCCCGGGTGAAGGCAGCTGTCTGGAATGAGGAGCAGCTGCAGAATGGTGTCAACTCCAGCCCAACACGACAGGTGAGACAGCTCTTGTACTCTAACAGTCAAGCAGGTCAGCTGAGGACCTCCCCTGTATGCTAGCTGTTCTACTATCAATGGTCCTCCTTGTTCTGCTGTATTCTGTCTTCCTCCTATCTGTGGTCCTATACTGACTTTTGTCCTGTTGTGTACCTTGTCCTACAGGCCAAAGAGGATAATGAGCTGGTCCAGAGCATATTGGACGCTCTTCACCACCACCGTGTGCAGCATGGTGTCGCCATTGCCTCCAGCCTAGCTGCACTGGTTGTCCCCAGCATATCCAGTGCTTTTGGGCAGGCAGATCATGACCTCAAACCAAAGGTGAAGCGTTCTCTCTCCCAACGCTATGCCCTGCGTCGCTCACCACGGCCCTCCCCCATGAACTCCCCACGTCTCCCATCTCGCTCAGTAACTGATAAACTGGATCTTGAGGTGCCAAAACATGTCAAGAAGTCAAGAAAACGACGTGTTCTACACTTGCACTAGCCAAACACTGGGACAACAGGCTCTGCTTGATGTTGTGTTTTGTGCTTTTCTTGTTTAAATTAATTTCTGCCATATTTGCAAACACAATGATTTCCATTGAGTTTTTTACTGTGTTGATTCCTGTCCAGTAAAGAGAGGGTACTTTCTCTCCACCTCCTCCCACGTCATCTGGCCCTTGACCAGCGCTGAAACCAGACCAGCAAGCTTGTCCACCTGTGAGGAGGGGGGGGGGGGGGGGGGGGAGGGGAGGGGAGGGGGAAGGGGGGAGGGGAGGGGAGGGGAGGGGAGGGGAGGGGGAAGGGGGGAGGGGAGGGGGAAGGGGGGAGGGGAGGGGAAAGGGGGGAGGGGAGGGGGAAGGGGGGAGGGAAGGGGAGGGGAGGGGAGGGGGAAGGGGGGAGGGGAGGGGGAAGGGGGGAGGGGAGGGGGAAGGGGGGAGGGGAGGGGAGGGGGAAGGGGGGAGGGGAGGGGAGGGGGAAGGGGGAGGGGAGGGGAGGGGAGGGGAGGGGAGGGAAGGGAAGGGGAGGGGAGGGGAGGAGAGGAGAGGAGAGAAGAGGAGGGGTCACTACAAAACATCATCATTCAGACTTAAGTCTTTTGCGATGCAACATGACACCTATAGTGCGATGTGTTTTCCTACCTCTGTTCTGATCTGTCGGGTTGAGTTTCGCTCTCTCAAAGTGGCTGTGTTGGTCTTCACCGTGTCAAAATCCACCGTGACGCCAAATGGGATACCGATAGCGTCTGTGCGGGCATATCTTCGTCCAATGGAGCCACTGCCATCGTCCACTTTGTGTGATAAGTTGTACTGCTTCAGACTATCAACTGTGTGTGTGTGTGTGTGTGTGTGTGTGTGTGTGTGTGTGTGTGTGTGTGTGTGTGTGTGTGTGTGTGTGTGTGTGTGTGTGTGTGTGTGTGTGTGTGTGTGTGTGTGTGTGTGTGTTAGGTGTTGTGTGTTGTGTGTTGTGTGTGTGTGTGTGTGAACATTAAGCAACTGAAGGTAAATATTGGTCTCAATGACATGGTGTCAGACTGCCTGTGGACGTACCGATGGTGGTGATGAAAGGCTCAAACTGTTCATTGTTGCTGAGGGGCAGTACAGAGCAGCTGATGGGAGCAATGGCCGCAGGGAGGGAAAGCCACACCCTCTGCTCATCTCCTTCCCGCACACCAAAGCTGTGCTCAAAGACGGCATACATGATCCGACCAATCCCAAAGGAAGGTTCTATCACCGAGGGTACAATGTCAACCACTGTGTGTGTGTGTGTGTGCGTGTGTGTGTGCAACAGAATTGTGGTGACAGTGTTGGTCACTGATTCCATGTGCTCCTGAGATCAGCAGACAATGTGACCTCACTCACCATATATGGTCTTCTGGTGACAATGTGATCTCACTCACCATATATGGTCTTCTGGTGACAATGTGATCTCACTCACCATATATGGTCTTCTGGTATCTCTTGATGGTGACCATACTCCGCTGCAGAGTAAAGCTCTTCCCACCCACACACACTTCAGCACTTCTGCAAGGACACAGCAAACACAAGACCTCTCTCTTCCTCCCCTCTGTCTTCACCTCGTCCCTTCCCTTCTTCCTTCCCCACTTTCCCTCCCTCTCTCTCCTCTCTTCCTTCTCTCTCTCCCCTCCTCCTTCTCTCTCTCCTCTCCCCTGTACCTCAAACCCACCCATTCTTCTCCAGCTCTCCCTCCAGTTCCTCAGCCCCCTTGTTGTCCAGTGTCGTCAACCACTCTATCAGCGGCTTTGCCTCCTTCCTAAACTGCTTCCCTATCACTCCCTTCTCTGGTACCACCTCCACTACGTCCACTACACGCTGCGAGGGAAGAGTTAAGGTGGGACAACAAGGTTCTGCCTCAACCAGTTTAAGACAGGTGACATGTATACATGGTGTGTGTGTGTGTCATGGTTGCTAGGATACGGGCTCTGGAAGCTCCTCTTTGGCAGTCAGCTCCACCTTGGTGGCCTTTGTGTGGCAGGTGAGGTCATAGCAGGAACGGTCGGCACACCCCACACACTCCACCCACCCCTGCACACACACAAAAAAGCACACAGGCGAGAGAGAGATGACATTTACTTCAAAGTGCCACTATCCATCCCTCTCTCACATAAGATGTCTTGCACTCAGCGTCCCAGCAGTCTGTTGCATAGTGGGCCATCTCGTTGCCGAGGTGCTGCCTGAAGCGCAGCTTACCTCGATCCACCCCAACCTTCAGGAGAAACTGGTGGATGCGACCCAGGTAGTAGCCTAGTGTCTCATTGGCTATCAACCCCTGCAAGGATGGGATGGGAGGGGGAAAATAATAGCATTACGCATCCCTCACACCCTCACATACTCATCCTTTCACTACAAAACCACACCCTCACACTATCACACCCTCACACTCTCACCGAGTCTACAGCCTTCCTCAGGGTGACCTCTTCCGGAGGTTTTCCGTCCATCTGATTGCAAGCTGAGTAGAGTGTGACGGTGAGGTCTGCCATGTTGTGAAACTTTGCAAACTTTTGCCGCTTCTCAGGGTTGACAAAGTGTTCAATCTCAGCCATTTCAAACTCCCTCACACGCAGCAGTCCAGAGCGAGGTGATATCTCATTGCGAAATGCCTTCCCAATCTGCGCTCCGGCAAATGGCAACTTGCCATTGTTAAACTCTAGTAGTCGCTTGAAGTTGACAAAGATACCTTGTGCAGTCTCAGGCCTCAGGAAGCTGGGTGGGGCGAGACACAAGACCCGAGTCACTTTGACAGGAACCAAAGTGTCAGGGCTGAAACAGACGTCTGTATGCAAACCTAGTAACCGTAGCTCAAAGATAATTTACTACTACAATTGGAAACTAAACAAGAGGATTTACAAGTGATGTATCTGGGACACCAAGGACTGAAAAACCAAACGCACAAAGTCCCTTTGGGCAGTAAAGACCGAGTCCAGTTGTGACCTCCAAATGTGAACTGTACATGTCATTATATCTGCAAGTTGAAAGTCAGAATGCCAAACTTGACGTCTGGTGCAGCCCTCACCCTGACACATTTCCTCCTGGTCCAATGGAAGTGCCAAACATGAGGTTGAACTCCAGTGGGGGAGAAATGTCATGGTTGGTCACCGGAGCTTTCACTCCATATGTCTGTAGCTTCTCAGCTAACTCTGATTGATTGTAGTTGTCTACCTGGTGGAGGAAGGGGGAAGGAGGGAGGAGGGAGGAGGGAGGAGGGAGGAGGGAGGAGGGAGGAGGGAGGAGGGAGGAGGGAGGAGGGAGGAGGGAGGAGAGAGTGAGGATAGAGGGAGGAGGGAGGAGGGAGGAGGATGGAGGGAGGAGTGAGGAGGGAGGAGGGAGGAGAGAGTGAGGATAGAGGGAGGAGGGAGGAGTGAGGAGGGAGAGAGTGAGGATAGAGGGAGGAGTGAGGAGGGAGGAGGGAGGAGGGAGGATGGTGGAGTGAGGAGGGAGGAGAGAGTGAGGATAGAGGGAGGAGGGAGGGAGGAGGATGGAGGGAGGAGGATGGAGGGAGGAGTGAGGAGGGAGGAGGGTGGAGGGAGGAGGGAGGAGTGAGGAGGGAGGAGAGAGTGAGGATAGAGGGAGGGAGGAGGGAGGAGGGAGGAGTGAGGAGGGTGGAGTGAGGAGGGAGGAGGATGGAGGGAGGGGGTGGAGGGAGGAGGGAGGGGGTGGAGGGAGGAGGGAGGAGGGAGGAGGGAGGAGGGAGGAGGGAGGAGGGAGGAGGGAGGAGGGAGTGAAGGATAGAGGGAAGAAGGTGGATGAAGGAGGGTTGGTCTCAATGCAACGAAACCTGGTTCAAGTCAGCTTGGTACTCCTTGGCTTTCTCTGGGGGGCACTTGGGGTCAGCCAGCAGCCTCTCAATGTGGTCGGCGAGAAGGTGGTCTGCACGGTAACAGTCTCCTGTCTCTACATCCTTCACCATGAAGTCTGAGAAGCGGTCTACATGCCCTGAGGCCCTGGGGGAAGGGGGAACAATCAAATGTCCATCAGCCACTCCCACCAGGCTGTGTGATGCACATACTTGAGAATGGGCTCAGGAGTGAGGATGGTACAGTCGACCTCCAGCATCCCCTCCTCCAACACAAAATGTGAGCGCCACAAAGACAGGAGATTCGACTTCATTGCACACCCCATTGGGCCAAAGTCATACAGGCCAGCTGTACCACCATATATGGAAAATGCTGGTGCATAGAAGAACCGCTGCTTCAGCAAGCCTTCAAGGCCAGCACGATCAAACTTTTCTTGAGGAGGGGCCAGCTGCTTTTCCCGCTGTTCCAGTGCCTTCTTCCTCACCTTCAGCTCTGCGACTGCCTCCGTCACCTCCAGTTGGGGTCGACCCTCGGCCTTGAGCTGACGTATCCTCTCACCCTGCGATGGGAATACAGGTCCTTTTTCATTTGCACTCCAAGAGGAGTTTACCTAACAGCACTTAACGATTCCATCATGATGGGTATAGTCTCACAGGCCAGACTCTCCTCGCATGAGAGACTAGAATAGGTGCATACACTTTACATCTAGTATTAGAGGGGGCTTGCATGACATGGTGATATTAATGCACCTATCAGTGGTATGAACAAGCTCTAGATACAGTGTACAGTGGGCTGCAATGCTATATGCCTTTATCTCTTGTTATGCATATTTCGTGCCCCAAACTCTGCGCATCAGGGAACATGTGCAAGCCCTCGGACGCTTGGTAAGCTATTGTGACAACCTTTGTTCTATTGTTGCTTTATTTGGTGCACCACAAAACGACCACGTGGCCGCGGCGGCGCATACCTGCTCCTGCACTGCCTTACGTAGCGGCGCTAGCACTGTTTCCGTGTCCGCCCCGGGCGATGTCATCCTCGACGCGCTCAGCTGTCTCCTCACTCCACCTAGGCCACTCAGGAAGACGCTGCATACACCCGCCCGTACCAGCCGACGCACCGCCACTAAAATCATTTATAAGTACTCCGGTGCTCCGCCTAGTTGGTCTGGCTGGGCAGCCCCTCCCTTCCGAATCTGGGCTCCGCCCTCCACAATAAAGGCATGCAAGCTGTACTGCATATAATTCCATGATTCACACGACAGTCACGACACACGTTCAGAGTCAGGTTTGCACTGTGGGCTAGCCCCCTCAGTTTTTCTATACTTGGCCTGTATCCACACTCGGTACATCTTGAGCTGTCTGCCTCGATTCACTTGTAGCCGTCTGTCCACATAAAGCTGGTCCTGACGTAGCCCTGCCTTGCTAAACAGCGAGGATACTTCATCTGCGCAAGACGGAGAGGGGATGATAGCTCACATTACAAACAGAACATCATGTAGGCTACTTACCTTCAGTGAAAAAGTAAACTCTGGTGCCATCCCCTCGGACATAAAAGTTGGCAGACAGACAGTGGCCTGAAGAGGTTAGACAATCATTTGCTGGTCTCTGTCCAATATCTCAGATGTGCATACCTTTCTTGAACCTCAGCTGAGCCATGTCATATCTCCCATAGTCTCTGAACAGAATACTGCCTCCAGGCTTCAAGCAACCAGCAAGCCGGTCCACAGCCCCCTGCATCCTGCAATGTGGAGACAGTGACAGACACACACACACATGCACACACACACACATATTACTTTGATGGTTGTATAGCTGAGAGCACAAAGATGAGAATGACAAGGTCAATGCTGGCTGGTGGGAAGGGAAGAGGGTCATCAGATGTAATGTCACATTGGAATGGAAGGCATCGTGCTGGATCATAGAGAGGGTGGCCCTGAGATAAAGAGAGAATTCTCAATCTTGGGACAGAGTGAGCGCAATACACTGCACTCACCTTCACAATCTGCACAGCTGAGGCGGCAAAATCACAGCAATAGACAAACAGTCCAGGGTACCTGGAGACAGATGTTTATGTTACCATAGCAACCATTTGCCACACAGTCTGGTGGAACAACATACGTGTTGGTTTGCAGTATTGGAAACACAGTATTGCCAGCACCACAGCCAACCTGTGGGAGGACACACACATACACATGACCTGGTTCCAAGTGAATTGATGAACTACTGACTTCAAAAATGGTGAACTTTTCATCTCCAGCTGCACCATCTTCAGGCAGAGACCGGCTCTTCAGCTCTGGGAACTCTGTGAACAGCCAGTGACGGTCCTTGAAAAACCTGGTTGTAGAGACCACCCTAAATTCTCCAGATCAATGCAGAACAGGTAGTGTCTAGCCATGTGCAGGCCATCTTTCAACTAAGTGTGATGTAGCCTTGTTCCCAGGTCCGTTTGAAAAATCAATTGTTTGAACAGGCCTGGGAATGAGTGTGATGCTAATCACTTCTCACGTTGTTCTTTGAACATGAGCCTTTCCTAGAGTCGTTCCCAGACCATTTTTCTGCACACAAAATAGTCTGGGTGCAAGACTAAGCCTCCCCTTCCCCGCTAACCTGTTCTGGTGCTGCTGGTAGAAGCTGTCCCAGTGGATGGACGCCTCTGCTTCATACCGAGCTGCAGAACATCTTGACACAGTCAAGAACCCAACAACAAAGAAGAACCATCTCACATAGTCTCACCAGCGACTTCCTGAACCAGCTGCTCAGCCGAGTTCTCTCTTACACTCTGCACTGCTGACTGCTGAAGGTCCTCACTCCACTCAACACTGTCCCTGCAGAACACAAGACCCACCAAACACCTCACCTCGCATACTTGGTCACTCCACAACTGCACACACCTCTCATAGTTTGTGCTCACTCATCTCACCAAGGATTTTGTGCTCCCCCACCCCACCTAGCCTCGTTCCCAGGCTCTCTCCTCAAAAACAGGGGGAGAGAGCCTGGGGACGAGGCTACACCCACCCCCCTTTTCACACCACACGTCACTGACCAAGCGTTGTGCTCGTACACACGGGAGGGATCGTCAAGAAATCTGCTGCCGAACTGCGGCCTTGCAGACGACCCCTCGGCCATTTGAACTTTGACCTGGAACTAGCCCCTCCCCCTATCTCTGCGCCGGTACTATACTGCACGTGGCGGCGCTGCATGAAGACGACACGTGTAGTTCGAGCGGTGTTGAACTGGCGCAACTACGTGACGATGGCTATGACCATAGAAAAAGTGTTGATCAGTGACTCCGTCGACGCCTCGTGTCGGCAGATTCTGGAGACGGGCGGCATCTCCGTCGACTACAAGACGGGACTCACCAAACCGGAGCTGCTCGCTATTGTCAAGGTGAATGGAGGTCACCCTTTAGCTGATATTCATAGCTACACTCCATATGACATTGGTGTCGCATAGAGCACATAGCTCCTTGGCTATGGGTACAGGGGCACCATGCCTTGTATATTGCTCTTGACATTGATATCCAGCTTTGCTCAGGTTTGAACGTCCTGGCTAGCCCCTCCCATCTATCTCCAGGAATATGATGGTTTAATTGTGCGTTCAGCGACCAAGGTGACCTCAGAGGTGATCCAGGCTGGCACCAGGCTGAAGCTTATTGGACGGGCAGGGACTGGGGTCGATAACATCGATCTGGGTGCAGCTACTGCACAGGGCATCATTGTCATGAAGTGAGCAGTTTGTGTGTTATCAGAGTAGCAGAGTAACAGATCCATAACTTCTCTTTCTCCAGTACACCAGGGGGCAACACCATCAGTGCTGCGGAACACACCTGTGCCATGATATGTGCCTCTGCCAGGTAAACCCACCCTTTCCCTCACCCAGCAGATTCCGGTTTGCAGTGATAGCTTTGTCTCTATTTGTGTAGGAATATTCCTCAGAGTTATCACTCCATGAGAGAAGGGCTGTGGGACAGGAAAAAGGTATGACTGTTTGACATCCTACCCCCTGCCTCTTGTTGTCATTCATTTGTGCATTTCTGATGCTCAGTGTCTGATGTCGATGATATGCTCATCTCCGCACAGTACATGGGTGTGGAGCTGGAAGGAAAGACTCTTGGTATTGTGGGTCTGGGCAGGATTGGCAGAGAAGTGGCCACCCGAATGCAAGCCTTTGGCATGAAGGTATAGCCATAGTGGTCTGGTGAGACTCAAGCACATACTCCTCTCTCCCCTCACCTCTCCTCAAACCTTCCAGACTGTGGGGTATGATCCCCTGGTCCCAGCAGAGGAGGCATCTCAGTTTCGGGTAGAGTTCATGGAGCTTGATCAGATCTGGCCCATTGCTGACTTTGTCACGTTGCACGTTCCTCTCATCCCGCCGACCAAGGGTGAGCCAGCTTGTGTGTGGGTGTGTGTGTATTGGATTTGCCTTATATGCATATTACAAACAGCACTGTCAGAAGTGGTATAGAATGGATGAAGGCTGCTAAATATTTGTTGTTTTATTTTTTGCTTGCCCTCTCCATGTAGGCATGATCAATGATGCTGTCTTTGCGAAGTGCAAGCGAGGTGTACGTTTTGTCAATGTGGCTCGTGGAGGAATCATTGACGAGGAGGCTTTGTTGAGGGCACTAGAGAGTGGTCAGTGTGGGGGAGCAGCCCTGGATGTGTTTACGCAGGAGCCACCCACTAACAGGTGGAGCCACAGTCTCTGTCTCCTTTGTCTCTCAGACAATTGTCAAAGTGTTGGCTAGGACTACTGGAGTGTCTAGCTTGGTGTTTTGTTTGCAAACATTTGTGTCTCCTGTAGGGCTCTGTTGGACCATCGTGGTATGGTGTGCACCCCTCACCTTGGGGCCAGCACTGCTGAGGCACAGCTGAAGGTAGCACAGGAAATTGCACAGCAGTTTGTGGATGCAGTGCAGGGGAAGGGTCTCACAGGCGTGGTAGGTCTGACGTCTTCTCCGTAAACCTGTGAACTGCATGTTAGATAACCTTCCTCTTCTTGTTAATTATGCTCACCATGTACACACACACACACACTCCACACACATACACACACACACACACACACACACACACACACTCCACACACATACACACACACACACACACACATATCATGTACACACACACATGCTCCACACTCACACACACACACATACACACACACACACACACACTCCACACACACACACATGTACACACGTACATAGGTGAATGTCCCAAGTCTCTCTAATGCCATGCTGCCATCCTCTGAGCCGTGGGTACAGCTGGGCATGCGACTAGGAAAGCTCGGCTCCGCTCTTCTGCAGACCCAACCCAGTACACTAGCTGTGACTGTTCACGGAGACGGTGTATCTGGAGGGTACTGGGTGCACTCTGTGTTGGTGGGGTGTTTGGGGGAGAGAGTGAATCTGGTAAATGCAGAGCTGGTTGCAAAGGAGAAGGGCATATCTGGGACGTGTTCTCGTGAGAGTGGAGGGGAGAGTGGGGTCACAGTACAGTTTGAGGCTGAGGGGGGTGGGGTGGAGGTGAGGGGGACAGTGGTGGGTGGAGTTCCTGTGCTGACTGCTGTTGGTGGGGAGGAGGTGGGGATATTTGAACTGAGGGGGAAGGTGGTGGTGTGTGAAGGTGTGAAGCTGGTGGAGGCAGTACAGCAGCTCCCTGGGGCAATGCAGGTCAGTACGTGTACGTGTCCTGTTGCTGTTTTAATCATTGTTATTTACTAGGGGCATCCCATTCTGTACAGGTGCACCATGCGGGCCGCTTTACATTGCTGAGGGTGGAGGCCCTCCCTGCCACGTCCCCTCCTGGGTGCAGGGTGGCTATAGCCCTAGACTGAATAGCATCATGCTAGTGCCACATAGGGGACAACTTTCTTGGCATTGTGTCACTGCTAAATATTGTTCATATATTATATTATGAGAGTGAGAATGAATTTATGATTTTGAGTTTATGGTTTCAAACTATACATTGATGTCCAATTTCTCGACACGGTACAGCCAGTGAGGGTCAGGTGGGGTCAGGGAAGCCTGCATCAGACCTTGCAGGGGAGAGAGACGGGAGAGAAACAGGACCTGGAAGAGACGGAGCAGTTTAGAGAGCATAAACCCACCTAGTGGAGGTTTGAGGTGACCACAGTGACCACTTCTGCATGCATCAAGAAAAGGGGAAAATCCCCTCATTAGCCACCAGCTGCTGCTGGGTGTGTCCCCACCTGTTTGCTGACTTGGCTATGCAGAGAGGTCAGCAGTCGTCTGGCCTCTGGTTCTAGGACAAGTTGTGTGAAGTGGACATCCAGGAGGAGGGCTATCCACTCCAGTACCACATCATAGTGAAGACGTGGGGGTGAGGGGGTGAGGGAGTGTGAGGGTGTAAGGAGGGCCTCCATTGCAACTTGGCCACTAAGGAACTGCAGAAGTGACTGTGTGTATGGGAAGAGAGAAAAAGGCCCCACATCGTGTGTGTGACAGGCTCCCCTCAGGTTCTTGCATGCAGTTCAGTTTAAACACACAATACTGTGGTATAGAAGTACCGTACACAAAGCTATACCAGGAATTATCGTTTGTTTGTTGCTGGTCTGTATTGTATGAGTAATGAGTACATTTTTCCTCGGTACAAGAACGCATAAGAATGGGCAGCTAGAGTAAGAGCGTGTAACTCCGTAAAATTTGAAACCAGTCGGAATTTACCGCCAGTACTAAAAATAGTAACACATATTGGGCAGTTGTGTAGACATAAGCCGTTGTTGCTAAGCACGTGCCGGGTGTTCTATTTTTAGTACGGTTCAATAATTTTGACCAGACTGTGGGCTTCTATTGGAGTTACACGCTCTTACACTAGCCGCCCGTTCTTATGCGCTCTTGTCGGTATGATGGTAATGGTTCTATGATACAAGACTCATTCACCTTCACTTGCAGTACCTGATACGGATTCCCTCTCAACTGAGTGTGAACTTCACTCAAGTTCTGTCTACTGCTGTTTCGTTTACTCACTACTTTTTTGCAGCAAATTCAATATTGTATAGTAGTAGTAACAAACGAATATACTATCTATACTGACTAGTTTCTACATCCTACCCATTTAACTAAGTGCATCGCTGCAACTATGTAAGAAGCACGTGCTACTAGTTGAGACCTTTTGAATTATATTTGGTTTTATCTCCTAAGTACTGTTCTTGTGAATACAACAAACCCTCCAGATGTCAATGGATTGGTCAATAGCCAATACTGCTAACAGAAGCAAAATATATTCAGTCAAGAGCGTATGATGATGTAATAAAAAACGACATCATCATGCGCTCTTGATTGAGTAGCTGAAATGACAGTAGCTAAAACTGGAGTAGACAAACTAGGATGTTAGTGATGGCTCACCATGACGAGTGGGAAGGGTATCTGGCTGAGGGGCTGCTGGATCATGGCGTCATTCCTCGGGTGGGAGAGGAGCAGAAAGCTGAGAGAGTTTAGGAGAAATAGCCATCATAGTGTGTGGGGTGTGTGTGTGTGTGTGTGTGTGTGCATGTGTGCATGTGTGCATGGGGAAGGGAGAGAGGGATACAGAAGCTGTTCTCTCCTCACAGAAGAAACGTAACACTCCACCACTTCAGAGAGACTGTGTGTATGAGGAGGGGAAGAAGAGAAGTTACAGATACATGTGTGAGAGGTAGCTGTCAGACGTACCGGAGTGTCTGCTGTAGTAGTCTCACTAGCACTGCCTCTGGGACTCCCTCCACACACCGCAGGGCAACCGTCACCAGTAGCTGGAGAAGGCACATGGCAGTGATGTCCACCCTCCCTCCCTATTACCATAGCAACAGTGTCCACCCTCCCCTATTACCATAGCAACCTGTTACCATAGTAACAGTGTCCACCCTCCCCTTCCCCTCCCCTCACCCAATCACTCCTCTCAGCAGCAGTATCTAGTAGCTCTCCATATAAACTGTAGTTGGGAAAAGGAGAGGTGCATGAATGGATAGCCTGGTACCCGGCGCGGAGAAAGAGCGCCTGGTACACACTGATGCGCTTCCAGTATAATTAAAAATGGCGTTGCTCACGTTTATGACATTTACACTGTTTAGGGGCGTGTGCTCTGACGAAATTTAAGTATTAAGTATCGGTGTGCCACCTTTGCGGATCCTCTGTGGCTTAGAGTAGCATTGTTTGGTAAAAAAAACCTAGCCAGGAAAGACTAGCATCAAGGATAAGCGCTCTGTTGGATATAACGTCATGAACGTTGAACGATGACGACGGCTTACCGAATCTCATGTGTGCAAAGTGCAAGCAGAGAGTTGAAAGTTTAGAGAACCATACTTGGGGTCACAAGTCGCTGAAGGGCATGAGAAATCGCTTGCTGAAAATCCGAACTGTCATTACACGCCATTATATTATCCTGACAAGTTTACTATATCGAGTCTGAACTCTGACGTCACAAGACACGGAGGAATCAGAAAATAGCCCGGAGTCACCACATCTTGGAGAGATTAAACGCATGCGCAAACAGTGTGTACCAGGCGCTCCTCCATTTTTCGCACGTGCGCTGGGGACGAGGCTAAAGTGGGAGGGGGGGGGGGGGGGATGTGTGTGTGTACCATGGTGGGCAGAGGTGTGCCTCCAACAGATGTGTGAGGGGCTCCCTGGCCCAGAAACTCTTCTCTGCCAGTATCCTCCTCACCACCTCACCATAGCACAGTCCAGGAGAGAGAGGGAGGGTGTCAAATGCAGCGACAAAGCTGTCTAGGCTCGGCGTCTGGGGGGAGGAGACAGGGTGCTGAGGGGGTTCATACTCCTACCACAGTGCATGCCACATACCTTGCAACTGTCCAACAAGGTCGAAATGACCTCTCTCTCCTTCTTGTCTTGGTCCTGCACATCTGCCTCCCATTCCACCGAGTCCTAGTGAAGAGGAGTGGAGGGGAGGGAAAGAGAGCGGAAGGTGTATGCTGTAGTGTATGAATTTTCAGCAAGTGTCTGTACTGGGCTCTTACATCCACTTACCCACTTCCTACGATCCTATGCTTATCTACCCCCCCTACACACATGCACACCTACCATCCCTGGCTCCAGCCAGGCTGGGGTGATGAGCAGCAAAGAAGCTGGGGGTGTGGTCTTCTTTCCCAGAGCAGACGCCAGCACTCCTCCACCCCTACTCTGCACTCTGCACACTTCCACACCCTCACTCCCCGTAGCACACAGGAAGCCACTGATGCAGACGAGCTGGAGGTGGGTGGAGTGTGAGGGTGCTCGTGCCTGGCAGGTTGTGTACCTCGTATCCCATAGCGACAACTCTCTGCATGTGCTGAGGGCAAAGTAGTCTGCAGAGACGGTAGCCACCAGAGCTGATGGAGGTGGAGAGGGGAGGGAAACGCACCAGTGAGGGACGAGGGAAGGAGGGGCGGCTTGGTCTAGAGTAAGCAGTGGTAGCAGACTGGTAGACATGATGGTGCCGGCTAACCCTGCAGTGAGGAGGGGAGGGTGGAAAGTGCATGTGGGGACGGACAGACAGACACACACACACACACACTACGCACACAACGCTATCAAGTTCTCTCCACACACACACCACGACAGAAGTTCTCTCTGTGTGTGTGTGTGTGGGGTGTGGGGAGGGAGAGATGCAATCAGTAACAGGCCTATACTGTACTCAGCTACTGACCTTGGAGTCCTTCCTCTCAGCGTGCAGTCTTGTGGTGCATGGTTTGCCGAGGCCCTCCCCACTTACTGCACACCCCCCCACATGGACTTGTCCTGCCCGTGAGTACACCACCACCACCCACTCCTCCCCTCCACAACACAACAGTGAGGCACCTCGTAGCCTGCACAAGGGAAGGTCTATATCACATTGATCCACCTACTCTCAGAATGATCATAGATGTATGAATGCAAGAATGGAGGATATCTTACTGTGGCTTCTCTGTGCTGCTGCGGGTTACCCTTCCGACCAGACTCACAGGTCCCTCGTCCACAGCCCCACCCCTCACCAGACTAACAGAGCCGTTGCTGTACACTACCACAACATGGAGGAGGGAGGAAGAGGAGAGGAGAGAGTGCACATGGGAGGGAAGGGAGCAGGCTGGATGACCCACACTCGCAGCATCCTCCGACCAACACAGAAACTCCTGCAAAGAAGATAGGGAAATAGAAGCTGTGCTGTCAACTGCACGGGCCAAAGGTGCCCTGTTCCTCGACTCCTCTTCATCTTTCAGACAAAAACTGGGGAGGAGTATGACTACTCACGTTTCCATTGCTGACAGCACAGTACCGTTCTGAGGGGGTGTGGTAGACACATGGACAGGTGAGCCTATCAGAGCTCTGCAGGGACCAGCTGTGCACACAGCAGTGGTCATGTACCTGAAACAATCGTTACTTACAAGTGACTACATACTCTTGCAAGAGTTCTTATATCATCTCTTGAAGCATTGCCTGGGATCAGGGTCAGTAGAAATTGTGCTTGCATGATTGCTTGATCGATTGATCTTTTGCAGTTTGGAGGTCACTTTGATCCCTTGCTCGGCTCTTAAAAAGAATGTCAACGGCTTGGGTCCTAAATACTTCAACGGAGACACAGTGACTACCCCTTGCCTGCCTGCAAGCAACAGCCATCATCGTGCAGCCTGATTCCCACGTTATTAAACTTACACTGTATGTTTCAATGGTTCCGTTCGTCTGTGAGCATACTACTTCTCCCTCCTCCTTGCCAGCCCTCACGCCCAAACAGCCGACGTTCTGTCTGCCCAAGGAATGCACACTCCCCAGCATCATCAACCCTACACGTGGGTGCGCAATAATTAGATATGGTGTGCATTATTTGGAAAATTTCCTCCTATCAGCTATCTCTTGGTTCATAGCGCTGTAGCGTCATTTGACAGCGATGGAAGACGGCGACAGTACTTCCTGGGTGCAGGCAGAGCACGGTAAGTGTATGGGAGGTCTGACTGTGAGATCTAAGGTCCACTACTCTTGTTGCTCTCTGCAGACACAGACAGTATTGAGCTGGAGAGTCTGGATCCCCAGAAGAGAGAGCTGCTAGAGGCACGGATCATGGGACGGGTAGGTGCTACATATTGTGATTTTAGGGTTTAGACTATTATGTGTGTACACTGCCCCTCCTTCAGAGTTTTGTGGCCTCTCCCGACTCCAATCACAGTTGCACCTCCACCACGAGTGAGCGTGATGAGGTATGTGTTGCCAGCAAGAGCACTTAAGGAAAAAAAGGGGGGGAAGGACACTCTTGTTTTATGTGCTCTTGGTTGCTGGTATTGTCCCTCCTCATTTTCTCCTTCCCCCCCCCCCCCCCCCCCCCTTCCTCCCCCTCCCCCCCACTTCCTCCCCCTCCTCGTTCTCTCCTTCCCCCCCCCCTTCCTCCCCCTCCTCATTCTCTCCTTCCCCCCCCTCCTTCCTCCCCCTCCTTCCTCCCCCCCTCCTTCCTCCCCCTCCTTCTCACCCGTTAACTGTTACACTGCAATGCTCGTGCAGGGGAAGCTGGGTGCTGTTAGACGGAAGAGGTTGTTATCAGACACAGACACAAAGCAAGGTATGTTGTGTGTGAGTCAACTCTTCCATGTGTGGTGGTTCATTGTCTGCTAACCCAGCAGGTAGCAAGACACCTCGTCTGGATTCTGCTGCACGCAAAATCAGTGAATTCTTTCCTAGCAAGCCACAGCTGTTTTGCAAGAGGGACACCTACACACAGGTGTGTGTGTGTGTATGTGTGGGGTGTGTGTGTGTGTGTGTATGGGGGGGGTGTGTGGTGATCTCAATGAGATGTTCTGTTGTCTCAGACTGAATTGACAGTGGCTGGTGTTAATGAGATGGAATCGAAGCCAGGAGGGGAGCAGCTGGTTGCCTTGCAGGAGGTGAGGAGGGAAGAACTCAAGAGAGGAATGGAGACTGACTACTATAGCTGTAATTAACTGACTTAGTCTCGGTCCCAGACTCAAAGCCAACCTCAGCGTGGGTTGCTTTCAGTATCGGATGCGATAAACGCCTGGATGAGGTCTGGGTACGAGACTATAACTGACTCTACCCCTCCTTACCTACATGTATGTACACAGCGTATCTCTGAGCTGGAGCACTGCCTTGCAGCCTGCAAGGAGAAGGTAGACACGACTGTTGCCCGACTCAGCAAGGTGCCAGTGTGGCTGTAGTTCTCCTATGTGTGACAGTTCCCTCTGTGTGATTTTCACCTCTCCTCTTCCTCTGTAGTGTGTTAATGTGGGCTGTGTGACAGTTCCCTCTGTGTGATTTTCACCTCTCCTCTTCCTCTGTAGTGTGTTAATGTGGGCAAAGAGTTGCTGATTGAAAAGGTTAGCACCAGATACTATAAAAATAATCTGACAACTCACTCTTTCCTCTCCCTCTCTCCCATCCTTCCTCTCTCTTTCCCCCCTCCTTCCTCTCTCTCTCTCCCTCAGTGTGTAGCTGAGAAGAAGCGGTGCAGAGAAGAGAGTGTGCAGAACCAGCTGAGACTGGGGAGGTTCCAGACTCAAAGGTGTGAAGCCAGATCTCACCAGAATCCCATTTGAAAGAAATCATAGTACAGTACAAACACTCCCCTACCACTCACACACACCCTACACCTCCACACACCTCCATACACCCACACACACACACACACACACACACACACACACACACACACACACACACACACACACACACACACACACGCCTCACACACAGACAAGGAGCACAGTTTGTGGAGGTGTGGGTGGACGGGTTCGCGTTTCTGGAGCTCTCCCAGCGCCAAGAGGCTCTGGCCCAACAGAAAGAGGAGCTGGAGAGACAGAAGAAGACACTCACGAAAAGAAAACCCACTTCCACCTCATCCTCCCAGACCAGTGAGTTGTGTGCTGTGAGCTTACCCTCCCGGCTAGCTTCTGTGTGACAGCTACCAGTCTACTTGTAGGCAGGGACTGAGGGTTGTTCCTCCTCTCCAGGTAAAGCACGGTCAAGCAGACAGCAGGATGGGGAGGGGTTTGTCAGGCCAGCAACACCAACGTATGTGGATGGACATCATTGTACAGTTTCAGTTGTTCATGTGTTTTCTGCCCTCACAGTCTGTCTGTACAGGAGTATGTGGAGAGGGAGGAAGTGCTCAAACTAAGAGCTGCCGGACTCAAAAAGGTACGTCTTACCTTTTTTCTTCCTCCCTCCTCCGACCACTCCCTTCCCCCCACCTCCCTTCCCCCCACCTCCCTTCCCCCCACCTCCCTCCTCCGACCAACCCCTTCCCCCATCTCCCCTCCCTCTCTCCCTCAAAGGAGGATGCCAGTATGCAGCTAGAACTGGAGAAGTTAGAGCGTGAGAGAAACCTGCACATTCGAGAGCTGAAGCGCATTCAGGCAGAAGACTCTTCTCGGTTTAAGTCCCACCCGACACTTCATTCTCGCTACCTCCTCCTCCACCTCATTGGCAGGGGCGGGTTCAGTGAGGTGTTTAAGGTACAGCAAGGGAGGAGGAGGAGGGGGTTCAGATATTCCGCTGTTGATATGCCTGGCTCCTTCCCTGCAGGCGTTTGACCTACAGGACCAGCGATATGTGGCCTGCAAGATTCACCAGCTCAACTCTGAGTGGAAGGAGGACAAGAAAGCCAACTATATCAAGTGAGTGCTCCTCAGGGTCTGTATGTACCTGTGTCACTCACCTTGTGGCTGTCGTGTCACTGCAGACATGCCCTGAGGGAGTACAACATTCACAAGAAGCTGGACCACCCGGTGAGTGGAGGAATTGGCCACGCCCCCTCTCCTCATTCATGTCCTCTCCTCCTCCTTCCCTCCAGCACATAGTACATCTGTATGATGTATTTGAAATTGACTCAAACTCGTGAGTTATGTTGTTATAGTACACATCCTCTATCTCTCTCTCTCACTCTCTCTCTCCCTTTCCTTGTTTAGATTTTGTACAGTACTGGAATATATTAATGGAAATGATTTGGACTTTCTTCTAAAACAACAGAAAACACTTCCAGAAAAAGAGGTCAGCTACTTTCTCTGAATGAAGAAGTTTCTGTTGCCAACTTCTTCTTGTTGCTTTGTTTTTAGTTTCTTAGTGTATGGGTACGGATCCATTCACCCCCTCCCCCTCCTCCTAGGCTAGGGCAATCATCATGCAGACAATGGGTGCACTGAAGTACCTCAATGAGATCAAACCGCCCGTCATTCACTTTGACCTAAAACCAGGTGATGAAGAAAAGTGTCTCCCCCTAATATGGGGTGGTGAAATTTAGTGTATTTGTGTGTGCAGGTAACATCTTGCTAGGGTCGGGCATGAACAGTTTTGAGGCTAAGATCACTGACTTTGGGTTGAGCAAGGTCATGGAGGTGGAGAGTCCAGATGGTATGGAGCTAACCTCACAGGGCGCAGGGACATACTGGTGAGCACACTGCACCAGCAACACCCTTCCTACACCTTATCCCCCCTCCCTGCTTTGTGTCTATACTCCAGGTACCTTCCTCCAGAGTGCTTTGTCATTGGCAAAGACCCACCCAAGATTTCCTCCAAGGTGAGTATACCCTCCAGCTGGGTGTGGGAGAATATCTTTCATGTGAAAGCTCTGTTTCAGGTGGATGTGTGGTCTGTTGGTGTCATCTTCTACCAATGTCTTTATGGAAAGAAGGTACAGCTTGTGGTAGGCACTGTGACCAATTAACATTCATCCAAAGTTTCTTGTCTGCAGCCATTTGGCCACCACCTCTCACAAGCCAGTATACTGGAGCAGAACACTATACTGAATGCAACAGACGTAGAGTTCCCTCCCAGACCCCTTGTCAACCAGGAGACAAAGGTGAGAGCCACACCCCCTGTGTAGGACCTAGGATTATGTACATACACTAATGTGTGCCATTCCTTGCTCCCCAGCAATTCATCAGCCGATGTCTGTGCTATCGTAAAGAACATCGTCCAGACATTCTCACACTCTGTGAGGACCCCTACCTCAGACCCAGAAAGCCACCAGCTTCTCCCAGTCAGCAATAGACCACACTGTGTTCCTCTGTGCTAGTGCTGTATGTGATCAGTCATATAATGCAGAATGAACCAAAAGCCAAGTTGCATGTGAAGTGATACAATGATAGACACAATGATTGAAGGGATCTGATTTACAGACTCAGAAAGGTTTGAATTTCCTCTTCTCTCTCATCGTAGCCACTCTTTTCTTGTCCTGCTCAAAAGCCCGTCTCAACTCAGCAATCTTCTCACGTTGTGCTTCACGTTGCTGAAAATTATAAAAGTTTAGCAGCTCTTTCTTCTTGCGCTTTTTATGTTCCTGATGAGTGATCTGTGTCCTTGGTCGCCTCCTGACCACCGTTACCCACCCTTCCTCATCTGGCTGCTTGGCACGTTTCCTCTCAACTTCCTCCTCCTCCTTGTGACTGTCATACTCTTTTACCAGTGCTTCCACACAGGCCTCAAGAACTTCTACACTGGTTCTCACAGATGCATATTCAGCACACCACTTTGCCAGCCCCACTGGTCTATGAACAGGGCAGGGAACAGGCTCGCTTGCTGAGCACAGGCTCAGAGCTCCTCCTACCTCTTCACTCGAAGAGAAGACAACATAACCCAGGCGGAACCCTCTCCCCTCCTCCTCCCTCGCAGGTCCGGGACTGGGCTGCAGGTACACGCTTTTCACCTCCCCCACACGCGAGAAGAGTTCCTCCACGCACGTGCTGGTGCAGTAGGGCGGCCAGCCCAGCGTAAAGAGAGTCAGGCCGTTGGGTGTGAGGGCGTCGCTCTGCCGGACTGCGTGCCGCTTGCAGTAGACCGTGTGTACGGAGGAGGACCCGCCAGGCGTCGAGAAACACACTCGCAGTTCTCTGAACTCCTCCATTTTCCACGATACGTAGCCACACCCTCCCTCCCGTGGGGGGCGTGGCGTGGGTTTGTACTAGGGCAAGAGCGCATAAGAACGGGCGGACTACGGGCTTCTATTGGAGTTACACGCTCTTACTCTAGCCGCCCGTTCTTATGCGCCCTTGACTAGGGTTATTGCAATATGATGTTTACGTATTTTTTTCGCTCATGAATTATCTGGTTACAATAACGTGTTATCATCTGGAACCTGCAGAATGACCTACAAGATGGTTTTGTACATGAAGGTATAGAAAAGGTTTGGCAACAATCAACTTGTGCTATTAACGCTTTCTTTAAACTTTCTTCGTATTTCTTTGCAGAACTGACTCAAGTTTTGTGTTCTGTTGAGTTCATTCAGGAGCACCCTCACTCCATGTACAGCCGGGTCCAGACTCACCACTAGAACAACAAACACACAGCAGTAATCAACAGTAGCTTCGTCCCCTCAACAGAGCATTACGGTCAATTGGCCCATATAATAATGGTCTTTCCAAATCATTCCCCTTCCACAAGGGCCAGAATGGGGGGCCACAATTTGGAAACACAGTGACTCTCACCACTCCATTGTTGTCCGTCCTCCTCCACATCCAGTGTGATGGTAAACCTCTGCCCTGGGTTGTCCGGGTGCACATTAGTGAACACCAGACTAATGGCACGGTCTGCATGATGCGTGTTTGGAAGAGCAGAGTCTACAGTGAAGTGAAGGGCAGGAGCACTTCAGCTCAGAGCTCACCTTCTGTTATTTTGAACTCGAGGCCCATGCACTTTTCAAACAGTTTCTTTTGTGCACTCTCCTCATACTGTACAGGAACATGTACCTCTGCAAGGAGAGGGAACAAATCCTATCAATCTACTCTGGTTCCTAGGCAGCACTTTTTCCTCCTTCCCTTTGCACCAGGAACTGGACTAATGACTAACCGAGGATCCTAATTTGCTCACCTTCGTAGTCAGCAGACACCTTCTTCAGCTGTGTTCGAGTTTCACGCAGCTCCTCAAACACTGTATTAAAACACGTCATTTTATAGTGCATGCATACTTGTAACCTTCAACTTACAGCGTTTGAAAGATGCCTGCTCAACATCTGCACTCTCCACCTCCCTGATAAACTGCTGCAGTTGATCTGTGCAGGAGAGTTAAGAGGTGAACCATACATCTAGGGGTGCAGCCCGCAGCACACACGGTACGAGGCTACCTCGCTCCTCCGAGAAGGATTCTATATCTCGTTCCAGCTCCACCACTTCTTTTGATAATCCCTGACTCCTCAGCGCTTCAACCTCGCCTTTCAGTACACCAGTTTTCTCCAGAATATAGGCCATCTCAACATTGGGCGCGCGCGTTTTATCATTGCGGTACAAAGGTGAGGGTTCAAAGTACAGCTAATCAACGCCAGCTGCGCGCGCGCATGTCTGCAAGCTGCATGCAAACTGTACTGCAAGCTGACACAGTGAAGCTCGACGATCGTCGGTTATGTTGCTTTCCGAGAGCTACTGGCTTCCTGGTGGGGTGGGATGGCCGGAATTGCAGAGGGGAGACGAGCGGTTTCTGCATGCGGCCCCGTGGCTTGCTCTCGTGCTGCTGCTGCTGCGAGCCTTTGTAGAAGGGTCAGTGGTATTATAGCTGCAGCATATAAATTAATTTGTGAGCATAAATAAAGGCTACATAGTTGATGAATATTGTTGTGCATATTTTTGCATTTTATCATCTGCTGACTGATTGCAGTTGGGTTGCTGGGCCACTGGGTGTGCTGGGGCAGGTTGCAGACAAGAGTTGCAGTGTGCCCACCTATCAGGGCCGACTGTGGGAGGCCTACCACAGGAATAGAGCCCCAGGAGAGGAAGAGGTGAGTGCCGCACTCTTGATCACAGTGCCCAGGCCATTCGTTTACCTTGTTCCTCACTCCACCATGCATGCAGGAGGCAAATCTTGCACAGGAAATAGGATGGACCCCCTACCATGTGCACCGATGGTTCTGGAGGGCTAGGAACTGCCACAAACCATCCACTCTCACCAAGTTTAAGGAGGGATGGTCAGTGCATGCACCCCCATGACCATATAAGGTGTGTTGATGTGGTACCGGTGTTCACACTGTGCAGCTGGAGGTTTCTGTTCTACTTGTTGTCCTTCCTCTTTGGAGCCACAGTGCTGTTGCAGGTATTATACAACTCTACTGTGACACACCCCCATTTTATTGGCTTCACACTCCAATGCATTACAGGAGCCGTTCTTCTGGAGCATTGTGAAGTGCTACGAAGGGTACCCTCGTAATGTGAGCCTTTCTTACTTCTTCACTAACTCTGCTGTAGTTATCTCTGTTCTGTGCACCTTCTTACAGCCACCCTCTTCCCTAGTGCTAGCCTATTGGGCCCTCCAGTTGGCATTCTACTCTTCCCTCATAGTCTCAGTCTTCAGGGATGTAAGGAGGAAGGTGGGCATAGTTTGTGTGCACAGGGTGTTACAGATTATCTATGGTTACACACTTAATGTGCGACATGTTGAAACTCCTGCAGGACTTCCTGGAGGTGCTGTTACACCATGCGGTCACCCTAGCCCTGCTGCTGATCTGCTATGCCATCAACATGGTGAAGATGGGAGTCCTCATAGTGCTGGTACACGATGTCAGTGATGTGCCACTGGAGGTATGGGTTAATGCAGGGAGGGATAGAGTTCAACATTGTTAAGGTTTCTCTCTGTACAGTTAGCGAAGCTGCTGCACTATGCAAAGTGGGAAAGGGTATCGCAAGTGAGCTTTGTGGTGTTTGGGATTGTCTTCTTCATCACCAGGATGGTCATCTACCCCTGCTGGTGAGACTGTTGTTCTATATTCTGACCATGGGAGATGTTCTATATTCTGGCTGAGGGAGTTGTTCTATATTCCGACCATGGGAGTTGTTCTATATTCTGGCTGAGGAAGTTGTTCTTTATCACTAGCAGTAATGTCAGTCCTTCCTCTGTGTCTCCTGAACGCACACACAAACAGGTTGCTAAGAAGTGTGGTGGTGGACCTTCCCTCACAAACTGGGTCTTTCCCGGGCCTCAGACTCATCTTGGCAATGCTCCTAACACTGCAGGTCAAACCAGCTTACTATATGCATGGCCAGAAACCCCATGATACGTGATCTATCTGTTACTGTAGGCACTGCATGTTTACTGGTTTAGTCTGATTGTGCGGATGGCCTGGCATCTGAGCAGTAGGGGTGGTGAGGGTGACTGTCGCAGTGAGTCAGAAGTCTCCTCTTGGACAGACGATGAGACTAGCAAGAAACAAAAGTGACTTCTCATTGACACAGCTATACTACCCAGTCAACATATTATGCAAGAGGTTTTATCAATATCAGTCAGGAAGATCATACTCAGGAGTATAAAAAAGCATTTCTAATATGTACAGGTATGTGTTTTTATGTATCATGACGTGTGAGATTCACACCACATGTTGAGCCTTAACCAAGACACATTGTCTTTGAGGGTCAGGTGGTGAGACTGTGTGATGTGAGGTTTACTGGGTTCTTCACTACTGGTAGCTCCAGGGCAGGGAAGCGTGACTCCTGTACACCAGACAACAGGTCTACATACATGTAGGTGGTCCCTGCCAACCCTAGTGGGGTGGGGGAAATACTGGTGAAGACACAGGGACAAACATCTTCAGTAATGGATGGGGTATAGGTAGATGGATAGGTAGACCATTCAATAATGGATAGGTGGGCATAAGGTAGACAGTTCAATGATGAATAGGTGGGTGTAAGTTCAATGATGGATAGGTGGGTGTAAGGTAGACAGTTCAATTGTTTGGGTTGGCATACATACCTTCAAAGAGGGAGAAGGGTCTGTCAGGTGTGTTGGTCTGGCGCTCAGAGCTGGTTAAACACCACTCAGCAAACTGGGGAGAAGGAAGAGAGCTAGTGTTACTTTGTGCACTAGGCAGCTCCTCCGGCACACTCTGCTCTAGCCTTTGCCGCTCTGTCAAGGTATGCTTGTTTCCCTGTTAGCCGGTAGAGTTGCAGGAAGGTATAGGCATTGCCCGACACACCATGGCAGAGACCGTAGCCCTTGTACAGCAATCCCCTCTCCCACACCACCTCCCCACATGCAGCAGCTGCATCCAGGTAGTGACGATCACCAAACACCTACGAGGGTACACCACTTGCAGTCACCAAGACACCACCCTTTGTAATGTGTACTGAATCTACTGATTGTATCACTCAATATTCAGTGCTGTGGCAAAAATCTGCAATAGGCCCACTGGATTTTGACAGGTAATACATGCACTCCCTGCCTTCTCTTTCTCACCCTGTAAGCATGTGCCATGAGGTGGACAAATCCTGGTGCTCCATGACACCAGTGCATGAGGCGGTCACCATGTGAGCTCTCCAGGGAGGAGGGCAAGTTGCCTGAGGGAAGCTGCAGGCCCAGTAGATAGTCTACTGCAGGCTGCACCAGGGAGGATAGACGAGGACGCAGGCCAGGCAGAGGTACCTGGGGGAGGGATGCTCTTCATCAGAGGTACAGGGACTGCAGCCAGCCGCAAGTACCTGCAGGAGCAGTGTCAGGATGCCAGCCAGACCATGGGCTGCTCCAAGGTAGTGCTTCCCATGCCACGTGTACATGAGTGGTGAGGGTAGGCCAGGCTCACGACCACGTACCCCTGTGTCCAGCAGCAGTGTTGCCACCTGGGGGAGGAGAGGAGGGAGGAGGGGTTACTTGCAACACTAAGAGCAAGGCTGCATAGTAGGACACACACTTCCTCAATCAACGAGTTCTCCACTGCACTGGGGAGGTAGCAGTTCACAAATAACAGGGCATAAAGGTAGCCAGCATGGCCAAATAGAAGTTCGCTGGGCAGCTCAGCAAACGATGGCTTGTTCTTCACATAGAGCTCTTTCAGTTGTGTCACACAGGTGCTAGCATCCTCCATGTTACCAAGGTGGGCATGCACGACTGCCCCTAGAGCAAGTGGGCCTGCAGCCCCACAGAGGAATGTGGAGCGATGAGTGTTGAGGTGATGGAGGGAGGGGGTGAGAAGGGTGAGGGCATGGCGGAGATGGCTAGAGCACTCCTCTGCATCCCCTGCATGCAGAGAGGTGGCCAGGTGAAGATGGAGTAAGGCCACTCCTGGAGGAGGAAAAGAGAGGAGTGGATGAGGTTAAAAGTGGTAGGCAAAGAAAGTTGTAGAGTGGGCAGCTACCAAGATGAGCTAGCAGAAAGTCACGGTACCTGCACTGCCTGTGTAGACAGACTGGTCTTGTGGGTTTCCCTGATAGGCTCCGTCCACTTGAGGGAGGAAGGCGGCCACGCCCCCTCTCAGCCGGCCCAGCAAGGGAGCTGAAAGCTGCGAGGAAATGGTCGCTAAATTACAATCGTGAGTCACGAACCGCGCAACCTGCTTTCACCTGCAGTTGCCTGGGGCCTGCACCTTCACTCCCCGCGGGCACTCTGCAGCTTTCATCCCCCAAATGGGGATTGACAAAGCATCGATCGTCTCGCTGCTTCGCACTGGACATGTACTTCACTTAGGGGAAAACCCTGTAATTTGTCCCTGCCGCAAAGGTGGGAGGTGATTAATTTTTTTTAAACAGAATTATTTGTTTTCATGGATTTACAGTTTAGTTGTCGATCGAAGCAGTCCGTGACGCGCAGCGTGTGATCTAGAGATCAGAAGCAGACCAGAGAAGATAAGCAGTATTGTTTGAAAAGTTGATCATGGCCGAGACGAGTGTTCGGGAGTGGCTGGCTTCCATCGGTTGCGAACACTACCACGCTCTCTTCCATGGCAGTGGCTACACCAGCGTTAGCGCCTTACAGTGAGTGTTATGATGCATGTGTCTCGCCCCTCCCCAAGATAGCAGTTTGATACAAACACTCACACTCAGTGCCAACTAGCACACAATGAGACTATGAACGGGTGTTTGTTCTTGATAGCTAAGCATATGTGACAGCTTTCGGTGTAGTTTTATCAGCGTTCATTAGTGCTGTTCCTAGTGTAGTTTCCAAAATCAATGATGTATGTAATGAACCAAGTGTAAGCTATTACTAACTAACTACTTTCTTCAGGTCTCTTGACGAGAACCGTCTGACTGCACTGGGTGTGTTCGACGGCAACCACCGACGAGCAATTCTGAACAAAGCTTCCTTCGGAATTACCAGTGATCTGGACAATGTGCTCGGGGACTTGGACTCGGCTATCAAAGATCTTGAGGCTTTCTCTGTGGTATGCACACACCAGTTAGTATCTGAATCACACATGTTGTGTGTAGTACCTGTACATAAGGCAGTGTATGTGTGTGCGTTGAGATGGGTGTGTGATTGGTGATGAGTCAAGTGGCGTCCTTGGCTTTGGGTGTGGCATGATTAGAGTTCCTTGTAGCCATCGCCATCATCCACAACCCTGGGCTGGGTGGTTTAGACTGAGCTCTTAGACTGCAGTATAATCCTACATTCCCCTTATATGGTATGTGCTGGCCGGCTAAATGGCATTCCACACTTTCATAATGCCATAGGCTCTGTTGGCCAACATGTACGCCACAAACAAGGGTAATTGGATCAAGCATGCTGTATAAACAGCTTCTGAGTGCACTGCACTCAACACCTCCACCCACACACATACATGCACTCAACACCTCCACACACACACACACATGCACTCAACACCTCCACACACACACACACATGCACTCAACACCTCCACCCACACACACACATGCACTCAACACCTCCACACACATACACATGCACTCAACACCTCCACCCACACACACACACAGCCGATGGTGGTGGACACGACCAAACTCCCCACCAACCCTGCCGCTCCATCAGTTGCAAAGGTACGTGTGTGATGTTGCTGATGACATAGCTCTTTGTTGACATTTCTTTTCTCCTGTTCTTCCTCCCGCAGAAGCCACCAAAAGCCTTCAAGGTCAGCACCGTGTTCACTTCTAACAATAATTGTTTGTTATATGTACCGTGGGCGTGTGTGTGTTTGTGTGGGAAGGGGTGATCCGTGTGTGAGAATAGGTGATCCGTGTGTGTGATGTGTTCCTCTCCCTCCCCCTCCCCCCCTCAGCCTCCCGTGCCCTCACGCAAGGCACCCGAGTCAGACTTTGACCTTGACTCACTCCTGAGCGATCTTAACAGCTTCAACCCGTCTGATGTCGTGGCAGCTACCCACCCCTCCACCTCCTCCACCCCTCCCATGTCCCACACCCCGGAACAGCCCAGCCCTCATCCGAGCCCTGCTCACCACCCCCACCCAGCCTCATTCATGCCCCCCTCCCACACCACACCTATTCACAACCATACAACCCCTACACCTCCTTACACTCCTGCCCATATGTCCCAGGCATCCCCTGTCCAGAGGTCACCCGCCCATATGCCTCATGGGTCACCCGGCCACCATCCCCAAGCTGTGCCACGATCATACACAGAGGTGGACAGAGAAAGGCCTCAAAGACGGTCACAGCAAGAGGGGTTGAATCGATCGTACTCAGAGAGCCGCCCCAGGGAAGGAGATACAAGTATGTCTAGGAGGGGAACAGGGTGAATGGTAATCTTGTCCCAGACCATTGACTATTATCGTCTGGGACCCATCCTACATTGGAGTGTGTGCTAAAGTAATAGCATTTTAGGATGAGTCTTAATGTGATTGCTGGAATGTACTGCATGTGTGCTTATGACAACTGGGGTCAAAAGTGCGGCTGAGAGTAATGGAGTGTTGTTGTGTGCTAGACATGTGGGCTCTGTGTAAGCTACCACTGTGGCTGTGTAAGCGTGCATTGTTCCCAGTGTTCTGTTTCAGGCCACACTGCTGGCAATTCAGGTGCTATTAGCTCACCTTTGAAGCATGACATTTCCTGTTGCTCAATAGTGACTTTGGTCTTGTATCATTTGGTCATTCCATGGACATGAGCTGTATACAGGTGCCCTTCATTAGCTCATGACTTAGCACTAATGTTTTCCATTAGCACTCTGGCAAGGTTTCCCAGCCTTGTATGGCCTCTGGCATTGCTAGCATTCCTGCCATACCCCTGGCACGGATGCCAGGACGTCTACTGTTGATGGTGTTGTGGCTGACATGAGAGTAACACCGGACTGCAGAGAAAAGCTCTGTACGCCTGCTCCCACCCATGATGTGCATGGTTGCTCAAGGCTGTGGTGCTGTACAACATGTCTGTGCTTGATGTCATGGCACACAATTCCCTACACACTTTCACCTTCCCGCCCCCCCTCCCCCACCCCACCACCACACACGCACACACAAGATGATACCACAGTGGTGACAGTGCCCCACCTGGGACTGAGTGGAGCCACAGAACAGATGTCTGCTGAGGAAGTGCAAAAAAGACTCCACCTGAAGGCCGAAGAACTCAAGAGTGACACCAACCTCACAGAGGTCAGAGGGCATCACCATAGCAACCACAACTTTCTTGGTTACTCCTCCTTTCCCTTCCCCTCCTCCTTTCCTTTCCACCCTTGCCTTACTTCACTCACCCTCCTCTCCCTTCTCCTCCTCCTTTCCTTTCCACCCTTGCCTTACTTCACTCACCCTCCTCTCCCTTCCCCTCCTCCTTTCCTTTCCACCCTTGCCTTACTTCACTCACCCTCCTCTCCCTTCTCCTCCTCCTTTCCTTTCCACCCTTGCCTTACTTCACTCACCCTCCTCTCCCTTCTCCTCCTCCTTTCCTTTCCACCCTTGCCTTCCTTCACTCACCCTCCTCTCCCTTCTCCTCCTCCTTTCCTTTCCACCCTTGCCTTCCTTCACTCACCCTCCTCTCCCTTCTCCTCCTCCTTTCCTTTCCACCCTTGCCTTCCTTCACTCACCCTCCTCTCCCTTCTCCTCCTCCTTTCCTTTCCACCCTTGCCTTACTTCACTCACCCTCCTCTCCCTTCTCCTCCTCCTTTCCTTTCCACCCTTGCCTTACTTCACTCACCCTCCTCTCCCTCCTTTCCTTTCCACCCTTGCCTTTCCACCCTTGCCTTACTTCACTCACCCTCCTCTCCCTTCTCCTCCTCCTTTCCTTTCCACCCTTGCCTTACTTCACTCACCCTCCTCTCCCTTCTCCTCCTCCTTTCCTTTCCACCCTTGCCTTCCTTCACTCACCCTCCTCTCCCTCCTTTCCTTTCCACCCTTGCCTTCCTTCACTCACCCTCCTCTCCCTCCTCTCCCTCCTGTCCTTTCCACCCTTGCCTTCCTTCACTCACCCTCCTCTCCCTTCTCCTCCTCCTTTCCTTTCCACCCTTGCCTTACTTCACTCACCCTCCTCTCCCTTCTCCTCCTCCTTTCCTTTCCACCCTTGCCTTACTTCACTCACCCTCCTCTCCCTCCTCTCCCTCCTTTCCTTTCCACCCTTGCCTTCCTTCACTCACCCTCCTCTCCCTTCTCCTCCTCCTTTCCTTTCCACCCTTGCCTTACTTCACTCACCCTCCTCTCCCTCCTCTCCCTCCTTTCCTTTCCACCCTTGCCTTCCTTCACTCACCCTCCTCTCCCTTCTCCTCCTCCTTTCCTTTCCACCCTTGCCTTACTTCACTCACCCTCCTCTCCCTTCTCCTCCTCCTGTCCTTTCCACCCTTGCCTTCCTTCACTCACCCTCCTCTCCCTTCTCCTCCTCCTTTCCTTTCCACCCTTGCCTTACTTCACTCACCCTCCTCTCCCTCCTTTCCTTTCCACCCTTGCCTTACTTCACTCACCCTCCTCTCCCTTCCCCTCCTCCTTTCCTTTCCACCCTTGGCTTACTTCACTCACCCTCCTCTCCCTTCCCCTCCTCCTTTCCTTTCCACCCTTGCCTTCCTTCACTCACCCTCCTCTCCCTTCCCCTCCTCCTTTCCTTTCCACCCTTGCCTTCCTTCACTCACCTTCCTCTCCCTTCCCCTCCTCCTTTCCTTTCCACCCTTGCCTTCCTTCACTCACCCTCCTCTCCCTTCCCCTCCTCCTTTCCTTTCCACCCTTGCCTTCCTTCACTCACCTTCCTCTCCCTTCCCCTCCTCCTTTCCTTTCCACCCTTGCCTTACTTCACTCACCCTCCTCTCCCTTCTCCTCCTCCTTTCCTTTCCACCCTTGCCTTACTTCACTCACCCTCCTCTCCCTCCTTTCCTTTCCACCCTTGCCTTACTTCACTCACCCTCCTCTCCCTTCCCCTCCTCCTTTCCTTTCCACCCTTGGCTTACTTCACTCACCCTCCTCTCCCTTCCCCTCCTCCTTTCCTTTCCACCCTTGCCTTCCTTCACTCACCCTCCTCTCCCTTCCCCTCCTCCTTTCCTTTCCACCCTTGCCTTCCTTCACTCACCTTCCTCTCCCTTCCCCTCCTCCTTTCCTTTCCACCCTTGCCTTACTTCACTCACCCTCCTCTCCCTTCCCCTCCTCCTTTCCTTTCCACCCTTGCCTTACTTCACTCACCCTCCTCTCCCTTCTCCTCCACAGGAAGAGCGGGAGGAGCGTTTGAAGGAAGAGAAAATGAGGATTGGTATCGAGAAAATGAAAATTGCACATAAGAAACGTGTAGCCATCAAGGTCTTCAACCCAGACCGCTCTAACAAAACGGGTATGTGTGTGTGTGTGTGTGTGTGTGTGTGTGCACGTCTGTGTGTGGGTGTGCTAGCTTCATCATATCCCAACACCCATAACTGTTATGTACCCCCCTCCCTCTCTTCTCGTCCATATTTTCATGCACTCCATTAAATTTTGATATCATACTTGTACACCCTCATACTTGTACACACACACTAACACCCTAATACTTGCATACCCCACATCCTCACACACTAACACCCTCACACACTAACACCCTCACACACTCACACCCTCACACACTCACACCCTCACACACTCACACCCTCACACTCAGTTGTGGTGGAGGAGGGCATGACGGTGAACATGGTGTGCCACCTTCTGGTGGTGAAGAACCATTTTGATGAGAGTCCGAACTGGGTCCTGGTGGAGCAGCTCGGAGACGTCAGCCTCGGTAACACATTGTGTGCCTAAGAGTTCAAAGTTCTTTGCCGTGCTGTACACGATCACCTTCAAGAACTAAAGAAAGTGATCATTGAAATGTCGCAGAGAAATTTTAAACACCCAAAACAAGAAGTTATGAACCTCATGTCCAATGTCCTAATCATACATAAATCCCTCCCCTCTTTCCACCTCTCGTCCCCCTCCCTTCTCTCCCTCCCTTCCCTCCTCCTCCCTCCCCTCCCTCTCTCTTCCCTCCTCCCCAGAACGTGAGTTAGAGGACCATGAGTGTGTTGTGGATGTCTACAGCACGTGGCCGCGAGAACACAACAACGTGTTTCTATTTAAACAGAATGAGAAGAAATATGACCTATTTGAGGACCCTATTGTGAGTTCACTATTGACAGTGGTATGTACTGATGTGGCTGCTGTTGTGGTTGCAACTCTCACCTGCAATGGGTTTTGTCTTCACCCATGAGGTCTGGCTCACCTTTGCCCCCACTGCTGTAGTGCGAGACTATTGTCCTTAGACAGTTTGTCTAAACAAGCCCATACAAGACCAACCTGGAAAGCATCCTGGTTACTGCTCTCTCTGTCCCTTTTTAATAAACATATCCTGTTATTGCATGTGAGGGATGTGCTAAGCTACTGCATGACACAAAGAATGCCAGCTTTTATTTCTAAGGGCTAGAGTAGAAGTGATAAAATGATCTTTCCTCTCTCCTGTTCTCCCTCCCACCCTTCCAGAAATACTTTCCCAACCACCTTCAGTCCTCTCAGGCAGCCATAAGCAAGCAAAGCACGCTCGAGCGCTCAGAGAAAGCCCGTAAGATTCTCCTGCAAGAGTACTTCTCCTCCACGTCCCGGGTGCCTGAGCTAGAAGGGTGGCTCTGGCTGAAAGACGGCTACAAGAAGTCCTGGAAGCAGATCTACTGCATCCTGCGAGCCTCTGGGCTCTACTACTCCCTCAAGGGAAAGCAGAAGGTTAGGCATGAAACAGTGCCAGTCATACTGTCTGCTGCTTCTCTTGGTTCACTGTGTTCATTGAGTGACTTGGTCTAATGTCCATCACCTTTTTAACTGTAACGCTTGTTCCGCACACACACACACACATGCACACACGCATGCACACACACACACACACACACACACACACATACACACACACATACACAGACAGCCAAACACCTTGCTATTCTGGTCCAGTTTGAGGACTATGAGCTGTATCACGGTATCAACTTCAAAAAGCTGCTGAAGGCTCGCACACCATACTGCTTTGGATTCAGAGTGAGTAGTGTACACTGAACATGTGTGGAGAACTGGTAGTGCGTCACTTTCAGCAGCAAATCTGCTTCTCTCCCCCCAGCCCATTCCTCGTCAGTTTGTCCCAAACCAGAAGGACATTAAGGTGCTCTGTTGTGAGGAAGAGGCTACCGCACTCTCCTGGACGGCTGGCATCCGTCTGGCCAAGTACGGGCTGCAGCTGAGAGACAACTTCCACAAAGCCAAGATGACCCAGTTCAAGCTGGAAGACCTGACGGCTCCAGATGGAGCCAAGCCCAAAGCAGAGGTAAGGACAATCCTTATCCTCTAACGAACCCAGTCCAGTAGCTGGGAGTTGTACAAGGAGCAAAGAAGGTCCCGGGTGTAGCCTTGCTACCAGACTTGTGCATGACGCAGGGAGAGGGTAGGTGAGGGTGGGAAGGTCTGTGAATGAGGGTGTACTGTTAATCAAGGTGCTGGTTGTGTCCCTCAGAACCGGGCGAGCAAGCTGGTGGGGCTGCGTCTCGAGAAGCACATGGAGAAGGTGCGGGAACAGTACCAGCAGCAGAAGAATGAGGAGGAGGAGCGCAGGATCTTCTACCACTCTCCACAGATTGCCCACCAGGATATGGGAGAGGAACAGCGCTCCAGCAGCAACACTAGCCTCTCTGATACCCCCATCCGCACTCCAGAACGCACACCTGAACATTCACCCCAAGTGGGTCCAAGGACTGCACCGAAACCTGCACCAAAACCTGCTCCCAAGCCAGCCCCTAGAACAGCCCCAGGGCCTGTCAATGGCACAGAGGGGAGTCCTTCCATCTCTCCCATACACCACCAACACCCTCCCTACACCCAGCCATCTCCTCCTCCACCTCAGCCTGTTCCCTACACCCAGCCATCTCCTCCTCCACCTCAGCCTGTTCCCCACACCCAGCCGGCCCCCCAACATCAGCCTCCCCGTCAACCTCAGGCTCCTTACAATCCCTACCCTCCCCCCTCCCAGCCAGCACCTCCTCCTCGTCTAAGTCCCACTCAGAACTCACCACAGGTGGGGGAGCCTCACATGCACTCTAACACCCCTCGTGTTCAGCACCCCCCCCCACAGCAGCAGGCAGTGAGCCCAGACCAAGAGCCTCTGTTTGCCTTTGCCTGGTACCATGGCTCGATCCCCAGAGATGAGGCTGTGCGGAGACTGGAGGCCATGGGAAGCTATGAAGGGTGAGTTGTGACTGTTTGTGAGTGTCCCACTTCATGTCACTCTCTGTCCCCCCTCTCGTCTCAGCTCCTTCCTTGTGCGGGACAGTACCACAGTAGCACACTCATATGTCCTGACCATGTTCTCAAAGGGTGTCTCCAAGAACTTTCAGATTCTTCAGGTTAGTGATGACATTCCACACCCCAGGGTATGTTGACACAGCTTGTCCCTCCCCCACCCACAGGTTGAGCATCCCAGCAGTGTGTTGATGTATCGAATCGACGATGGTCCCACCTTCTCCACAATTGACCAGCTCTTACGCCACTACAAGTCCGAGTCGGACCGGCTGCCCTGTCGTCTCACAGACTTCTGTCCACGCCCACCCACACGAATGACTGAATGTTGACCGTAGTGAACCTTAGTGTTTGTAGCTCTTCTGTCGTACCATTCACCATTCACACCCCCCCAGTATAGTGTAATAACTCAGTGTGCCTCAGGCACATACACTTCATGCAGTGTCACGTATGCTGCGTGTTGAATGGGCTGATGTCTTGCGTGTTGTACATACTTATAGTTCAGCTGCCAATAGACAACTGTTTAGATGTGTCATGTAATAGAAATGTTGCACAAGTGTGTGCTGTAACATCATTTTGTACCACAAGATTTGTAAGAAACCTGATGAAGTCACATACACTACCTAACTTCCACCTGCATGGAGATTGTCAATGGCTTTGTAATATACATGACATACAATGCACAACATATACAAAGTGAATACACCTGATAATTATAAAATGGCCATGCTAAAAAACACTCATCTTCGGAAGGGGTAGCACACCACACAATACATCATAAAAGTATGCATGTTTTCTTCTTTTTCTTCTTCTTGCCCTTGTCAGGCCCTGGGCCAGAGCCATGCGCTGCCTTGCGCTGTTGAATCTTTCCCATTAAGTCATAGTACACCTTGTCCACATTCACTTTTGTCTTGGCTGATGTCTCAATGTAGGGCACCCCCCACGATCGTGCAAGACCCTCTGCCTCCTCTTGGTCCACTTCACGACGATCGTCACACAGATCCAGCTTGTTTCCAACCAGGATTAATGGAGTCTGCTCGTCCACCTTCACTCGAAGTATTTGCTCCCGAAACTCGTTGGTTGCTGCAAAGGTCTCCCGTTCAATGAGGGAGAACACACAAAGAAAACCCTCACCACTGCGAAAGTAGTTGTCACGGATGACAGCATAGTCCTCCTGTCCAGCTGTGTCTAGTATATCAATCTGGCACTCTGTGCCTTGAAGCACCACCTTCTTACGATAGCTGTCAGCTTTGGTTGGCTCATAGTCCTCCACAAACTGGAGAGAGACACAGGGCCTACGTTACAAACCAACCCCGGTAACACCGTACTTGTATAGTACATTCAACACAGAACAGTCTTCTCATCCGGCCACTACATACCTCGTCGTACATAAACTGCAGTGTCAGCGCGCTCTTGCCCACCCCGCCGCTCCCCACCATAATCACTTTGTGTACAGGGAGTTCCCCCGGCTTCTCGCCCTTCCGCGCCATTCGGTTATAGTCTGCCAAACGTTCTGCGCACTTTATAAGACCCCAGCCGCCAACTTCAATCAAGCAGCTGTATCATCAGTGCCGTACATCACGTGATCTTTCCATAATTAGATGCATAAAACATTACTAATTTTAGCAATCCCTAGGCTCGTTCCCATGTCAGCATGAGAACCAGCATGCGAAGGAGGTGAGTCTTCATACACCCTGTACTGTGTGCTACACCACTGCACGGTGACTTGCAGTGTTCAGTGATTTTCCATGCAGTATCTGCTACCCCATTCATGCATGGATCCCTTTGGTTTCCGTTCAGCATTCATCCTTCACCTAAGGGATGAAAATTAGAAACTTGGTGAAGAGAAACTTGAAGGTATGGAGGATGATGACGTGCCTTATATGGTAATGTGGTACGATGCTTATAATGATCTGAGCCTGTGATTTCGGTTGGTATATTCACTTCTTCCTGTTCTTCTCGACTACTTTTGACCCATTGCTGACAGCAGACCTTTATGAACGTACCTCTGCAGGGTCATCTTGTGGACCGTGTGAGGATCTATGCTCGTGGTGGGGCTGGTGGTCAAGGGTCTCAGCGGCTGGGAGGAATCGGGGGTGACGGAGGGAGTGTGAAGGTGGTGTGTACCCAGGGGAGTGCACTTGAGGATATTGCACGCAGAGAAAGCAGACGCTTCATTGCAGAGAGTGGGGGTCACAGCGTCCGGGGTAGGGTGTGGGGGGAGAAGGGGAGGAATCTCACCATCACAGTGCCCCCAGGAACTGTGGTGCAGGATGGCAGAGGTGTGCAGGTAAGTCACCCCGACACACACACACACACACACAGAGGAGATTATGTATGTCTCTGTAGCTATGTGACCTGGATGTTGTGGGTGCTAATGTGGAGCTTGTGCATGGGGGGAAAGGGGGGAGTGCCGCTACAGTGAACCATCAGGGACAGCCTGGAAAAAGGGGGGTCTTTGTGTTGGAGTTGAAGGTGATTGCAGACGTTGGAATGGTGGGGTGAGTCACTGTGTGTGCAACGTTGACAGTGTGTGCAATGTCGACAGTGTGAGGGACTGTGTGTGCAATGTCGACAGTGTGAGGGACTGTGTGTGCAATGTCGACAGTGTGAGGGACTGTGTGTGCAGTGTCGACAGTGTGAGGGACTGTGTGTGCAATGTTGACAGTGTGAGGGGCGTATTTAGTTATGAGCAAACCTTCTTAGCCTGACATGCAGACATATGGTTTTCAGGTTTCCTAATGCTGGCAAGTCCACTCTCCTGGGAGCTCTCTCCAATGCAACACCCAAGGTCGCTGACTACCCCTGTAAGTACTGGGTGACTGGTGGCCCAGTGGTCAGACGGTGGTTAATAATTAACCCTGCTCTATTCAGTCAACATAAATTTTTAGTACTGCACTACTTGTGGGTATGCCCTGGACCTTGACATATGATGTATCTTGTTTCACAGTCACTACTGTCCGGCCACATGTGGGGGTGATGTCAGGTGACTCACGACCAATCAAAATAGCCGATCTCCCAGGTCTGGTGGAGGGCGCCCATGTCAATGTGGGGATGGGCCATCAGTTTCTGCGTCATGTAGAGCGTACCAAGGTGCTGCTGTACGTGGTGGATGTGGGAGGGTTCCAGCTCTCCACCAACCATCCACACCGCAATGCCTTGCAGACAGTCGGTCTACTGGCCAAGGTGAGACATACCACCGTGTGCAGTCAACATGTCAATCTACTTTCCCTCAATCCTTCAGGAGTTGGAGTGTTACCAGTGTGGTCTTTCTCTGCGCCCCTCACTGCTGGTGGCTAACAAGATGGATGTGGAGGGGGCAGTGCCAGCCCTTAAGACACTGGTCCAGGGACTAACAAATGGTATGCTCCCTCCAGGTACACATGATTTGGTTACATGGTTCACTAGTGTTTCTCCTCCTTCCAGCAGGAGGGGGTGTTTCACCCGACTCCTCCCCTCTCCCCCTCTTCTCTCACATCCTCCCCACAGCAGCACTGAGGGGGGAGGGGGTGGAGGCAGTGAGGGCAGCCCTTAGGGGCACCATGGCTCTAGAAGATGCCACTGTTTTGACCGCCACTGACAGTGTTCCCACCCGTGTGTGGTAGCATGTGCCAGAACTACAGTGATCATGAAAACATACTGAAGTGCTACACTTTGTATGTGTGTCTGTTCAGATCTATTGGCTGTCCTGTCTCTACCATGTGAAGCCCATACGCTTCTGTGTGTTGTGTGTGGTAATGTGGCGGACTTTGGGCTGGTAGGAAGGCAACTGTACTGCCGTTGAGTCCATCACCTGGTAGCTGGGACGGATCCCACCCTTCCCAGAGAACACTGGGCCACGCCCACCACCTGTGTGTGCAGTTGATGTTACAGTAATACATGCTAAAGCAGTATACAGGGCTGATAACTTGATGTTAGCCTCATTCCCCCATGCCCCACCCAGCTTTCCGTCACAGGGAGAGCCTGGGAACGAGGCTAACTTGATGTGCATTACACAAAATTGAGTTATAGTTGACTGTCTCAATGTTCTACCCTATACTCCATAAACATGATAAACTCGTGCAGGTAGTATATTAAAGAGAGAACACTGTTACCGACCTGCGCCTGCCTTGGCAGCCTTGCGTAGTGGCTGTGTGTTGGCCCCTCTGCTCTCAGCCTCTGCAATCACCTTGTCTGCATACTCCCGGAACTGACGTTCCTCAACCTGTGTAACAACACAGAAAATTAAAGCAGTCCACCCCGTACACAGTGTACCGGCAGCCCACCCCCGTACATAGAGTGTACCAGTACCCAGTACAGAGCAACCCCCCTCCCCCACAGACTGTACCTGGAGGAGGTGCACGTTGTCAATGTTGAATTTCACCTCCTCTCTCCTCTCAGCTTCCTTGTGGTCCTGGCGGACTCCCATCTGGTTTCGGTGGAACTGCTGTAGCTCCTGACCCTCCTGAGCAGCCCTCTGGTGACGATCCAGCTGCTGGGCATGGAACTGCAACAGAGAGGGAGAGAGACTTCCTACCTAGACCTCTGTGCAGGGTAGAGCTCATACCTTTTGGTCCTGGATAATTCTCTGTTTGAGTAGCTCCTGGTCAAGCTCTGCCTGCTCCTTCTCCCTCCTCCTCTTCTCCGCCAGCTGTTCCTTCATGTGGCGATTGATCTCTCGCTCCTGCTCCAGAAAATGCTCTTCCTTCTGACGCTCCTCTCTCTGAGAGGGTGTGTGCAAATACAGTAACATTGACTCTCATCTGTGTGTCTGTGGTGAGTACCTCTCTCTTTGCCTCCTGCTCAGCGACAGCCTGGGCAATCCTCTCATCCTCGTCACTCGTCTGCTGCTGTTGCTGCTGCTGCAGGAGGTCACACATCCTTGTCTGGTGGGCCTGGAACTCTTGAAAAATCTCCGCCTCCTTCACCTTGCGCAAACGCATCATTCTCTGCTCAGAAAGAAAGAGTCCACAGGTGCAGGTCACTCTTCAGCACAACTTCACAGGCTGTGTCATGCTACCTTCTTGGCCTCCGAGAAGACCTTTCTCTCCTCCTCCTCGGCCCTCTCCTGGTCCTGCTTGCGCTGCTCTACTGTCTGCTTGTCAGTCAGAGATTTGCCAAGCTGCTGCCGTAGAGTTAGTCGGTTGCTGTGATGTTGCACTTCTATCTCATGCTGGTGGGCATGGAATTCTTCCTGCAGTGAGAAGAGAGAGAGGGACGAGATGAAAAGGAAGGGGATAGAGGTAGACGATAACTTACCACTTTCTTCTCCAGCTCAGCCTGCTCTCTCAGTGCCTCTCTTCTCTCCTGCTGTTTGCTGTGCTCTTTCTCAGCTACCCTATGGGGAGAGGGATGGAGGGTCAGGTGTACAGTTAGAGGAGAGGGAGCAAGGTGAAAGAGGAGGAGGAGGAGGAGGAGAGGAAGGTGAAAGAGGAGGGAGGAGGAGGAGAGGGAGTGAGGTGGAGGGAGGAGGAGAGGAAGGTGAAAGAGGAGGAAGGAGGAGGAGAGGGAGTGAGGTGAAGGAAGGTGAAAGAGGAGGGAGGAGGAGGAGAGGGAGTGAGGTGGAGGGAGGAGGAGAGGAAGGTGAAAGAGGAGGAAGGAGGAGGAGAGGGAGTGAGGTGAAGGAAGGTGAAAGAGGAGGGAGGAGGAGGAGAGGGAGGTGAAAGAGGAGGGAGGGAGGTGGAGAGGGAGCAAAGTGAAAGAGGAGGAGGAGAAGGAGAAATAGCTTCAGTCTGCCTCGGGGAAAGGTTATGGATTTTGGGCAGCAGCTTGGAATGGAGTTAAATGAGAAAGATAAAGGAAGGAAAGGCAAAGGAGAAGAGAAATGGGAGATGAACAACTCACTGCATGAGCTGGAACTTGGCAACTACATCTCTGGCCTTGGCCCTCTCCCTAGCAGCTTCCATGTCAGCTAGGTCCCCATGTTCCCTCTCCTATATATGTGTATGTGTGTGTGTGTGGAGGGAGGGAGGGAGGGAGGGAGGGTCAGGGGGACCTCTCAACTAGGATAGCGGACCCTGGCCTCACCTCCTCCTGTGCACGCACATAGACTTCATCTTGTGCCCTCTTCACCTCTTCCTTCCTCTTCTTGTATTCCACTTGAGCGTCTCTCTCCCTCAACACTTCTGACAGCAGCAAAGCTCCCTATGTCCATGGGTGGGCGTGAGTGTGGAGCGTGAGGATGGAAAACGTGTGTAGGTATGCAGGTGTGTGTGAGGGCGGGTGGGAATGTGTGAGAGTGGGAAGTGTGAGGGCGGGGGATGATGTGGGGGATGATGCATGTCTCTCCTTACATGAAACTGTTTTGCTCTGTCTGTCTGGTGGTAGAGCAAGGTCTTGGCTCGCTCAATGGCCTCCTTCCTCCTCTCTGCCTGATACCGCGCCTCCTCTTCGTCTACTTTCAAACGCTCAGCCTGACAACACACAGTCAACACTCATGTACAGGCACACCGCATTACCTCTATACTACAATAGGTCACCTCTTCCTTCTCCTCCCTCAGTTTTCGTGCTTGCAGCTTCTTCACCCTCTGCCCCTGCACAGACACATCATGCTAAGGATCACTACACAACACACGACATTCAGCCCCACTTCATACCTTAGAAATCAGCACCACACTCAGCAGTGTTCTCTTTCAACAGTAATTAACCCCCTATTATGATATACTTGTATACTACTGATATTAGCTGATGTAGGGTCCAATATACCCCCTCACTTAATTATTGATCAATAGCTCTCTGCTATGAATCTCATTATGCACCCCTTTTTCCTGATGAGAACACAATATTTCCACAATGACAGTCAGTCTGACAAAAATTACCACAAATATCCAAAGTCCCCACACCTTATATGGAATGTACCTCGATGGTATTTTCCCAGTTGCTGACAATGGCTTTGGAAGTCTTGTGGAGGTTCTTTCGTGCCTCCAGTTGTGCCTGCCTCTGCTCCGCTTCACGGTCTGCATGAGACAGGCTCGCCTGGATACGCTCCCACTCCTCGGAAGACACCACTGCAACCTGCCGAGACAGACAGCAAGAAACCCATTCCAAAGGAAGGGAAGAAAATCTTTTTCTCTATTTGTAAGATAGAGTTGTGTACACCTCTGAAAACAATCTGCTGGTGGGGTGGCAAAAATCATGGTCATTTTTGTTCATGGTCAAGCACTGCTGTTTAACACATGATAGCCTCTCTTCTGGGCCACTCACTTGCGGCCTAAAATACAGACTAGCGTCGGAACCCACAAAGAACTCCAATCACAGGCTCACCTCACTTGGCTTGACGCGCTCAGCTTCTCTACTGCGCAGATTACTTTCCCGTTGGGAGCCTGCAGGATAAACGAGATGGCGCATTTAATGCGACCCCAAACCTTTCCACGCACCTCAGCACTTACCCGAAGAGCGCATCGCTCCCTTTCTTCTGCCGTACTGTACCACTTCAGCAGCCATTGTGTCGCCGTTGCCATAGGAACTCCTAGTCTCGTCCCCAGACTAGACCCCACCCTCTAGCTCTCACGGGTGTTTCATTCGAGACATAGCGCGTAATTAGATAAACACGCAAACATTTCCGGTACACTACAAGTAGCCATGGCAGCCTTCGCGTCGTTCAGGCACCATGTTGCCAAGGCACCACTCTTGCAACCACGCATGGTATAGCAAATATCTACTTACCTAGATCTGATTCGTCCCATGCAAATCACCATGGACACATCCGCGCAGCAGCTGCTACGGGCTAAGTGAACTGCGCATGCTATAATTATCACCCTACGCAAACCGTCCACGCGAAGGAGCTGTATGGTTTCCTCCCCCACTAAAAGCTGAAAGTTTTTACAATTACAATTTATGCGCAGAAGTGTAGTAAGAAGGCGGTACTTCACTTCCCAATGTATTATAGTCAACTTATAATTTTTTGGGGGGAGTAGAGAAAGCATAAAATACCATCAAAATCAGTTAGCTTGCTGGGTGTGTGGAAAGGCACGGAAGGAGTATGCACAGTGTAAATAAAAAAGTACAGAAATTTGTTGTGGCAGACATTGGCACCAGCCAGAAGGCACACTCCAACACCTTCCAATTGGCACTGCAGCAGATGTAGACTTGACTGCCAACATCCGAGAGACAGACGGCACTGTGTCTTTTTCAGGGGATCCCTCTCCTGCACAATATGCAATTTTTTTTAGCATTATCTCTAAGAGGAGGGAGGCAATGACAGCACAAAAACCTTTTGGTAGGCCAAGAGAGAATGGAAAGCATGCAGCATACACTTACCATCAGTCCTGCCAGCTGCATGGCTAACTCTACGTCTCCAGATTTTCTCAGCCTGTGTCCAATTTCCCTCTCGGATCTGCAATGCAAGCTGTGTCAGCACATTGTTGACCAACATTGCACCATCAACATCTCGTGCCACCACTTGGAGAAGAAAATAGTTGGCATTCCAACACTGAGGGCTGCTCCAACTACAAAATCGAGAGGGACACTCAGACCATCATGTTGCATGTACCCGGTCCCCCATTCTACAGTAGTTAGAAACTGTCTCCAGTATTCAACTACATAATGTATAATTTTTTCCAGTCAAGGGGTGGTATTTAGGCCACTACCTGTTGAATATAAGTTTCTCATTCCCTGCACACAAGCTTTTTTGGGACCCGCTTCACCGGCCCATTATCGCCATAATTGTCAATCTCTTGCTCTGTATGCGTCAGTACTGTTGAGTTGCAGTCAGTTTGAGCATATTGCAAACCAGCTAAAAGATGTCTCCTTCCTGAACACATCGGGAGCGCTCACCCCACAGATGCTATATTTCCTGATTATTTCATAGGAGGTGGGGTCTCTCAAGTCCAGGAGCCAAACTGTTTGCGGTCAACAAATGTTATAATGGTAATGGCCACCTGCTCGCATGAACTTCAGCGAAAGTGCCTGATGATAAATTAATACTCAACAAAATAGTGTGTTTACAACTGGGCTTGGCAACGCTGCTGAGTAAAGAGGTGTGGCTTATCATAGTGTTCCATACACCACTAAAAAGTAAAAAAAGCACAGCAAAATTTTAGCCTAAGACATAATGTTACTAACTTCTGCCAAAGTCAGTCACAAGCAGCAGTGTGGTCATGGGGTCAAAGAAGATTTTAGTCAAAAATATTGACCCCAGGCAGAAAATAGTCTGGGCACGAGACTACCCAGGCGCAAACGTAAATCTGCGCCTATGGAAGTAACCACACCTTGCCTCATACCTTAGTATCATATTCTCATTACAATTTGTGCTTTCTTGTCTCTTTTAGCATATTAGATGCACAACTCAACTTCAGTATATCAAGTTAATAGCTACTGTAGTGAACTTACATTGACTCACCAAGGTGCCAACTTGAACAGTGTGTATCCACCACCAAAAAATTCTAAGTAGCCCCACTTCACATGTGCCACCGAGTACAAGCCTAGAGCTTCACAAATGACTGTTTTTCATCCTTCACAAAACTTCTTCTTCGTCCAGAGAGAGCCCAAAACACAACTTAAAACGCGTGCCACTCGCGGAGATGTGCCTTGGCAACTGAACCACCGATTTTCACCGGGTTTGCGCCATTCGCCACAACATGGACAGCAGCTTCAGCTGCCTCTGTGCACCACGCGCTAGAAGTCACGCGCTTGGTGTGGGAGGAGTTTGTTTAAAAACCGGAAACATCGCGGAAGCGCGTTGCTACGCAGTTGCCATGCGGTACGAAAAAATTTCAATTACAACTGTTTGTCCATGCGGCCGTTGTAATGAAACACCCGTGTCTCCCGAGGTTTCTCGCTGGGAGGCGCGCGCGGGCGGAGCACGAGACTAAGGAACTCCGTCGCGGAACAGGAATGGAACAGGTCAAGGTACTGCGCCTGTTACGGCCTGGGAACGAGGCTACGCCTGATTGCATCATTGATATCGCGCCACTTTCCGTACCGTGAGCGCGAGCGGCTACCTCGTAAGAGTCGTATACACCCGGCAACGCTGCCATTTCATATTGCTGGTGTTGCGGCGATGTTGAAGATAGACATCCACTGTCACATCTTGCCAGAAAGATGGCCAGATCTGAAGGAGGTGAGTTCAACACAAAGAGAGAAGCGTCTACTCCCGACTTTGGTCTGTCAGACTGTTGAATTTAGGCCTTCTATCTGTGGTGATTGTGGGGTTCAGTATAACGGTCCATGATAGCAGTAACTTAAGTGTTGTTCTCTATCAACCCCTCCACCCCCCCTCCCCCTCCACATGTACACACACACACACCTGGCCCCCCACAGCGTTATGGTTACGGTGGCTGGATCCAGCTCCACCATCACTGTAAGGGCAAGGCTCGGATGATACGTGACGGGCAACTGTTTCGTGTCATTGATGAGAACTGCTGGTCCCCTGAGGCGAGGATTAAGGACATGGATGAAACCGGTGGGGACTTAAGAGTGGAGGGGGAGAGGGAGGGGGGGGGGCTGTTCTGGTAAGAGTGGTTGGGTCCAGTGAAGCTTTACAGGGTTAGGGTTGAGCAGAGTGTAGTATACTTGTGCTGTTGGACATACTTTCATTGTCAATGTGTTGGTAGACTAGTTATTGACAGGCAACATTCTAAGAGCATAAGACTGTGACATCTGAATGTTCACCATTGACTGTCGCATGTCAGAAACATGGCTAGGACCGTATGTAACTGTCTATGCATCAATGTCTTTTCAGGAGTCACTGTGCAGGCCTTGTCTACTGTTCCAGTCATGTTCAGCTATTGGGTGAGTGCAGAGGTGAGAGGTGAAAGGGTGGGAGGGTGACCGTATTTTCATTATGCTCACAGGCGAAACCAGAGGACACTCTTGATTTGTGTAAGCTGCTGAATGATGATCTAGCCCGCACTGTGAAAAAACATCCCACTCGGTTCGTGGGACTGGGAACATTACCCATGCAGGTGTGTATTATAATGCCTACTGCACAATAGCATCAGTCAAAATGTTAGATGCTTACATGTACATACCACATACCAGTCCTAACAGTGCCATGTTTGGGCTGATATAGTAATATGGTATGTATTGTGGTCTTGTCTAGGCCCCTGAACTCGCTGTGCAGGAGTTGCATCGCTGTGTGAAGGTATGACATCCCCAGAGTGCATTTCCAATACCTTAGTAGTCACGCTCCCTCTCTCCCTCCCTCTCCCTCCCTCCCTTAGGAGCTGGGGTTTCCTGGTGTTCAGATTGGCTCACACATCGAAGAGTGGAACTTGGATGCCCCCGAACTGCAGTGTGTGTTTGCAGTGAGTTGGCTAACTGGCTGTTCATCACATGCACACAGTTAGCCCGCTCATCAAACAGTTCCCTCCCCCCCCCCCCCCCCCCACACACACAGGCTGCTGAGGAATTAAATGCTGCTGTATTTGTCCATCCTTGGGACATGGAGCTGAGTGGACGAATGAAAAAGTACTGGCTACCCTGGCTTGTTGGTGAGTTAGCCAGTCAGCCATATTGCACTGGTGCAGTTTAGCAGTTGTTAAGTTCATCTGTGACTCTTGCAGGCATGCCCAGTGAGACGGCTGTGGCTGTCTGCTCCATGATCATGGGAGGAGTGCTAGAGCGCTTCCCACGTCTGAAGGTATGCTTTGCCCACGGAGGGGGTGCCTTCCCATACCTCATTGGCAGGGTGGAGCAGGGCTTCAATGTCAGACCAGACCTGTGTGCCACAGAAAACCCATACAACCCCAGGTGACTAGGTACACTCTGGTTTGAGTGGATGTATTTTCTAATTAGAGCCACCTCTTGCATGCACAGGAAGTACATTGGGCAGATCTACACGGACTCTCTTGTTCACGATGAGGAAGCTCTGAAGTACCTGGTCTCCACGGTAGGGGAGGACCGTGTCATCCTGGGCAGTGACTATCCCTTTCCTCTCGGAGAGCACCATCCGGGCAAGCTGATTGACTCTGTGCAGGACTGGGACTCAGAACTGAAGGTGAGGGGAAGCACACAGTTCATCAAACCAGACCTGCAGTAGCCGACTGTGTAATAGGAAAGGCTCACCACTAGTCACTGGAGTGATAAATCTAGTTCAGGTCCAGTTGCACAGGCAATTGGGGAAATCACTCTTGATCCCTCTTTCCCGCAGGACAAACTTCTGGCTGCAAATGCTGTGAAGCTGTTGAATCTGGACAGATCCAAGTACCAGCCTCGTGCAAAGCCTGAAGAACCAACAGAAGAACCAACAGAAGATCGCCTTGATGGAGAAACCGAGGTGCTCCCTGCTAGCCTTCCCTGTCACTAGCTGAGAACATGTGTGGTCTACATGTGGTGCCAGTGTTTTAAACCCTTTCCCGCCCGTCATCAACATTGACACAGTGAATGTTCATCAAGTCATACCAGTCATGTCACCCTAGTGATGTATCCCTTTCATTGAAGCATAGCTATTGTACAAACATGTATGTGTAATTGATTGTCAGTTGATAAAGATTGTTTCATCTCGGCGTTTCTTCTGCACGATGGTGCCAGGCTTGTTCTGAGCGTCAGGATGGTTGGCCAACTCCGGGGGACACACACTCACTGGACTCTCCTTCAACGCCTGTTGAACATGAATAACACACAAGACTCAAAATTGTTTGCACAAAGATTTTAGTGTTTAGAAATCACCTAGTCTATTGGGCTAGGCCACTTCAATGGGAAGCCTAGCTAGTATATAACCAAGCACAAAGGAACAAAGATGGAGCTCAAGTGACAAAAAAGTTTTACCGAATGAAAACAAGCACATGTAGGGATGGAACCCTCAAAAACCAGCCAAACAAGATGGGAACGACACCACAACACATTCACACCACCCTGCCATTTTGCCAACTATGCTTTGTGCTTGTTAGTATAGGAGGGAGTGGGGAGGGTAGTGCTGGGCGTGTAGTGCATGTTGATGTACATGGAGAGTGTGTTATGTTGTGGGTGGCTTCAATGTAGTTGCTACTGAGCATGGCAGGTATAGTCTGTCTTGTATGCAGAAACTGTGAGCAGTACCTTACGCCATGATACAACCAAGGACAAAGGAACAATGATGGAGCCTAGTTATACACAGAAACTACTGAAATGCTAATCAGCCTCCCACAGTGGAATGTGACCAGCTGTCAACTCTACCTGTTTGAGGTCATAGTACACGCCCACATCTTCCTTTGTGAGGAAGGTCACAGCTACACCTGTCTTTCCAGCCCTTCCTGTGCGACCGATGCGGTGTGTGTAGTCCTCAATGTTCTTAGCCATGTCATAGTTGATCACATAGGACACATCCCTTTCGTGTGTGTGTGTGTGTGTGTGTGTGTGTGTGTGTGTGTGTGTGTGTGTGTGTGTGTGTGTGTGTTACAGATGAGGTACAATACAGCTCTTATGAAAGCTCTCCACCTGCACAATCACATGCATGTAAGGGTGGGAGGAGGTAGAGATGGGGGGGTAACATTCACCTGATATCAATGCCCCTGCCTGCCACGTCCGTGGCCACCAGAATATCCTTGGCTCCTTGCTTCAAGCTAGCCAATGCATATTCCCTGCAGAGTGGAAGAGAGTGGCATGGGACGACTGCTGACCAGGCTACTGCCCACACAGTGGCGTGGGACGGCAGCCGACCAGGCTACTGCCCACACAGTGGCGTGGGACGACTGCTGACCAGGCTACTGCCCACACAGTGGCGTGGGATGGCTGCCGACCAGGCTACTGCCCACACAGTGGCGTGGGCCAGCAGCCGACCAGGCTACTGCCCACACAGTGGCGTGGGACGGCTGCCGACAAGGCTACTGCCCACACAGTGGCGTGGGCCAGCAGCCGACCAGGCTACTGCCCACACAGTGGCGTGGGCCAGCAGCCGACCAGGCTACTGCCCACACAGTGGCGTGGGACGGCTGCCGACAAGGCTACTGCCCACACAGTGGCGTGGGACGGCTGCCGACAAGGCTACTGCCCACACAGTGGCGTGGGATGGCAGCCGACCAGGCTACTGCCCACACAGTGGTGTGGGACAGCAGCCGACCAGGCTACTGCCCACACAGTGGCGTGGGACGGCTGCCGACCAGGCTACTGCCCACACAGTGGCGTGGGACGGCAGCCGACCAGGCTACTGCCCACACAGTGGCGTGGGACGGCTGCCGACCAGGCTACTGCCCACACAGTGGCGTGGGACGGCAGCCGACCAGGCTACTGCCCACACAGTGGCGTGGGATGGCTGCTGACCAGGCTACTGCCCACACAGTGGCGTGGGACGGCAGCCGACCAGGCTACTGCTCACAGACCTTTGCTCCTGGTTCCTCCCACCGTGCAAGGTAGCAGCTCGATACTGTGTAGGGGAGGGAGGGGGGGGGAGAGGAAGAGAAGAGGTTGGGAGGAGGAGAGGAAGGGCAGATACTTGCTACTTCAGGCATGACCATACATGTACGAACTGTGGCTCACCCCCATCTTCTCAAGGGAACGTGCAAGGACATCAGCCCCTTTCTTTTGGTTGACGAAGATGATGATGGGAGGGTCGATGCCGCTGCCAAGGAGGGAGAGCAGCCTCTTTCTCTTGTCTGCCTCAGACACCATCAACACCTGTTGCTCCACAGCCTCAGTTGGTTTGCCTGCGGGAGGAAGAGGGACGGAGGGACGAGATCAGCGGAGCCAGAGTTAAGGAGCATACAGATTGTGTTCACACTGCAATCAGAGCAGAATGATGTACACCAAGACTGTCTACAGCTTGTAGACATGTTGCCACACACCAATGCACAGCTACACACCAATGCACACCCACATACCAGCAGATCCAATGTACACAACAGCTGGCCTTCGCAGGTAGGAGCGAGCCATACGCTCCACAGCGGCAGGCATGGTGGCGGTGAACATGACAGTCTGGCGGTACTTGTGCTGGGAGGACTCAATGTTCAGCAGCATCTTCTCTGGATCCTCCGCCTCCTCCGTGTCAGGCTTCATGTTGCTCACTAGGGGAAAAGAGCTTGTTTGAAACTAGTTGGCATTGCCCACATTTTGAGGGAGAGAGCCAATCAATGAACCACAGGCCTAGATGCTACACAGTGTCTCTCACCGCACAGGCCTAGATGCTACACAGTGTCTCTCACCGCACAGGCCTAGATGCTACACAGTGTCTCTCACCGCACAGGCCTAGATGCTACACAGTGTCTCTCACCGCACAGGCCTAGATGCTACACAGTGTCTCTCACCGCACAGGCCTAGATGCTACACAGTGTCTCTCACCGCACAGGCCTAGATGCTACACAGTGTCTCTCACCGCACAGGCCTAGATGCTACACAGTGTCTCTCACCGCACAGGCCTAGATGCTACACAGTGTCTCTCACCGCACAGGCCTAGATGCTACACAGTGTCTCTCACCGCACAGGCCTAGATGCTACACAGTGTCTCTCACCGCACAGCGGAGTTATTACACAAAACACACCCGGCAAATACTCCAGTATTTTCTTCACCTCTGGCTCGAACCCCATATCAATCATGCGATCCGCCTGTAGGAGAGGAATGGAACACAACCACTTCCTGGGCCACTTTCCCTTCCCCCTCCCCACCTTACCTCATCCAACACAACGTAAGTGCACTGTGCTAACACAAGATAGCGGTTCTCTATGGGGAGCAAAGACAGTTGTAGATTGAGAGTTTGATGGGAGGCATGTACTGTCACACCAGGGTAGCCAAAAACACAGAGAATGTAGCTGATACTACTGCCTACGTACCAAGCACATCAATAAGCCTCCCTGGGGTTGCGATGACAATCTCACACCCCAGCCGCAGCTGGAAGCCCTGGTCCTCTCGAGACAGCCCACCAATTACAGACACAGTCCGAATGCCAAGAGGACGAGCAAACTTCTGTGCCTCCTCCTCAATCTAGGGCAGAGGGCAGACAGCTGGTGGTTGTGGAGGAGAGCATTCATAAGTGTGCTCACCTGCTGAGCAAGCTCCCTCGTGGGTGCCAGGATGATGGCATACGGCCCCAGGTCTGACTCAGAGTCCCTATAGACAGTAAGGGGGGTGAGGGGGGGTGATGAGAGGTGAGGGGGGTGATGAGGTGAGGGGGGGTGATGACAGGTGAGGGTGTGGGGGAAGGAGGGTATGTGTGTGGTTTTGTGGGTGTTCTTTTACCTGACGATTTTGGGAAGGCTTGTGATCCACGTCAGAAGAGGAATGACAAAGGCAGCAGTTTTACCGCTGCCTGGGAAGGGAGAGGGATGTGGAGGGGTAAGGGGATGAGGGGAGAGGGAGGTGGAGGGTGAGGGAATGAAGGCTATGAAGCAGTGACCTACATGCACTCACATACACCCACCCCCCTCTCATTTCCTTTACCAGTTTCAGCAATGCCGATGATATCCCTGTTCTGGAGCCCAATTGGGATTGCCTGGCGTTGAATGGGTGTGGGTTCCTGAGGACAAAGGTCACAATCACACATGCACTACTGGGTTCCCTATGACAAAGGTCACAATCACACATGCACTACTGGGTTCCCGAGGACAAAGGTCACAATCACACATGCACTGCTGGGTTCCCGAGGACAAAGGTCACAATCACACACGCACTGCTTCATCCTACTACAGTCATCCCCTCACCTCATACCCCAGGGACTCAATCACGGAGAGTATCTCCTGCGAGAATGGTGCCTCTCTCCAGTGGCGGATGGGGGTTGGTATGCGTCCCCCCTTGGTGCTGATGTTGAAGTCTTCTTTCAGGATCCGCCAGTCCCGCTCAGTCATCTCCTCCATGCTCTTCTCTGTCCAGTGGCGCTCGTCCCACTTCACCTGACTCTCCTTCTTCAGCTCTTTCGCCTCACGGTCACTGCAGCAAGGGAAGAGAGGTCAGACAGACTTGTGGCTACACTGACAGACTTGTGGCTACAGACAGACTTGTGGCTACACAGACTGTGGCTACACAGATTGTGGCTATACTGACAGACTTGTGGCTACACAGACAGACTTGTGGCTACACTGACAGACTTGTGGTTACATTGACAGACTTGTGGCTACACTGACAGACTTGTGGCCACACTGACAGACTTGTGGTTACACTGACAGACTTGTGGCTACACCAACAGACTTGTGGCTACACTGACAGACTTGTGGCTACACTGACAGACTTGTGGCTACACTGACAGACTTGTGGCTACACTGACAGACTTGTGGCCACACTGACAGACTTGTGGCTACACTGACAGACTTGTGGCCACACTGACAGACTTGTGGTTACACTGACAGTCTTGTGGCTACACAGACTTGTGGCTACACTGACAGTCTTGTGGCTACACAGACCTGTGGCTACACAGAGCTCTTTCTACATACAACATTGTGACAGCACTTACGCTTCCTTGGACTTTTGTTCATTTGTCCTCCTCTTCTCCATGAGCTGAAGGTAGAACTTGGACTGCTCACGCTTTTGTGTCTGAAAGGAAGAAGAGGTGGGACCACTTCACGGATGGTTCACCATCTGATATGTCCTATCTGTACCTTAATGTCAATACCAGCCAGGTGACCACGCCCAAAGAACTGTGCATGGTGTCGGGTCTTGTAGCTGTAGGTGACATGACAGTGGCACAGAGGGAGGAGGCTCACAGTGACAGTGGCACAGAAGGAGGGAGGGGGCTCACAGTGACAGTGGCACAGAGGGAGGGGGCTCACAGTGACAGTGGTACAGAGGGAGGGAGGAGGCTCACAGTGACAGCGGTACAGAGGGAGGAGGCTCACAGTGACAGCGGTACAGAGGGAGGGGGCTCACAGTGACAGTGGCACAGAGGGAGGAGGCTCACAGTGACAGTGGTACAGAGGGAGGAGGCTCACAGTGACATTGGTACAGAGGGAGGAGGCTCACAGTGACAGTGGTACAGAGGGAGGAGGCTCACAGTGACAGTGGTACAGAGGGAGGAGGCTCACAGTAACGGCGGTACAGAGGGAGGGAGGAGGATCACAGTGACAGTGGTACAGAGGGAGGGAGGAGGCTCACAGTGACAGTGGTACAGAGGGAGGAGGCTCACAGTGACAGTGGCACAGAGGGAGGAGGCTCACAGTGACAGTGGTACAGAGGGAGGGAGGGGGCTCACAGTGACAGTGGCACAGAGGGAGGAGGCTCACAGTGACAGTGGCACAGAGGGAGGAGGCTCACAGTGACAGTGGTACAGAGGGAGGAGGCTCACAGTGACAGTGGCACAGAGGGAGGGAGGAGGCTCACAGTGACAGTGGCACAGAGGGAGGAGGCTCACAGTGACAGTGGCACAGAGGGAGGAGGCTCACAGTGACAGTGGTACAGAGGGAGGGAGGGGGCTCACAGTGACAGTGGTACAGAGGGAGGGGGCTCACAGTGACAGTGGTACAGAGGGAGGGAGGAGGCTCACAGTGACAGTGGCACAGAGGGAGGGAGGAGGCTCACAGTGACAGTGGCACAGAGGGAGGAGGCTCACGGTGACAGTGGCACAGAGGGAGGGGGCTCACAGTGACAGTGGCACAGAGGGAGGAGGCTCACAGTGACAGTGGTACAGAGGGAGGGAGGGGGCTCACAGTGACAGTGGTACAGAGGGAGGGGGCTCACAGTGACAGTGGTACAGAGGGAGGGAGGAGGCTCACAGTGACAGTGGCACAGAGGGAGGGAGGAGGCTCACGGTGACAGTGGCACAGAGGGAGGAGGCTCACGGTGACAGTGGCACAGAGGGAGGGGGCTCACAGTGACAGCGGTACAGAGGGAGGAGGCTCACAGTGACAGTGGTACAGAGGGAGGAGGCTCACAGTGACAGTGGCACAGAGGGAGGAGGCTCACAGTGACAGTGGCACAGAGGGAGGAGGCTCACAGTGACAGTGGCACAGAGGGAGGAGGCTCACAGTGACAGTGGTACAGAGGGAGGGGGCTCACAGTGACAGTGGTACAGAGGGAGGGAGGGGGCTCACAGTGACAGTGGTACAGAGGGAGGGGGCTCACAGTGACAGTGGTACAGAGGGAGGGAGGAGGCTCACAGTGACAGCGGTACAGAGGGAGGAGGCTCACAGTGACAGTGGCACAGAGGGAGGGAGGAGGCTCACAGTGACAGCAGTACAGAGGGAGGGAGGAGGCTCACAGTGACAGCAGTACAGAGGGAGGGGGCTCACAGTGACAGTGGTACAGAGGGAGGAGGCTCACAGTGACAGTGGTACAGAGGGAGGGAGGGGGCTCACAGTGACAGCGGTACAGAGGGAGGGGGCTCACAGTGACAGTGGCACAGAGGGAGGAGGCTCACAGTGACAGTGGCACAGAGGGAGGAGGCTCACAGTGACAGTGGTACAGAGGGAGGAGGCTCACAGTGACAGTGGTACAGAGGGAGGGGGCTCACAGTGACAGTGGTACAGAGGGAGGGAGGAGGCTCACAGTGACAGTGGCACAGAGGGAGGAGGCTCACAGTGACAGTGGTACAGAGGGAGGAGGCTCACATTGGGTTGAAGTCCACTGAGGTGTCCTCGCCAGTGTCCCAGTCAAACACAAACTTGCGGTCTGCCAACCTTCTCATCTTTCGCCTCTTCTTCTCCCCTCCCAAGTACCTCATCTGCCAGCACATGTACACATGAAGTTGGATCGACAGTGAACACATCACAAACCTTGATTGCATCCATCTCCTTTTCCTTGTCTTTCACAAGCAGTGTCTCCTCCCGTTGTTTGTCACGCTCCACACGGCTCTGCAGAGGCATGCCAGTGATTGGAACACCACCCGAACCCTGCCTCAGATGCCACACACCAAACACACACACCTGTTCACTGTTCTCCCACCGCCGGTCTCTGGAGGGCTGTTGGGCAGTCTCGAGATAGCGCAGTCGTGACTCCCTCTCCTGCTGCTCTTTCTGTCGCTGCTCCTCCACCTGCTCCTGGCGGCGCTTCAGAGCAAGGGCTGCACGCTCTTGCTTGCTCAGAAACACCGGCTGGGGGAGAGAGGAGAGGGAGGAGGAAAGTGCCAAGTTACATGTCTGCTCTTGAGACAATGCTCACTTTGGACTCTGCCTTGGCCTCTTCCTCCTTTTTGGCCATCATCTCCTCTAGTGACAGGGGCTGTATGTGGGGGAGCTTGGTGAGACAGTGACAGGCTGTACTGGAACATACCAGGTTATACAGCACTGACCTGTCTTTTGGCTGGTGGCTGTGCCTCCTCCTCCTCCTCCTCTTCTTTGGCTATCGGGCTGGAGAGAGGAAAGGGTCATCATTTTGTCTGGCAACAGAAGAAGAGGAGGACTAAAGGAACCTTGATTTGCTTCGGCCCTGCCACTTAATGCTTCCTCGGTTTCGACTGTGTGACCTACATGCGCACCAGGAAAACGGGTTTGAAAGGAACAGCCACACATGTACATGTACCTGCCCACTAAAGTCCCACCTACCTCTCATGACTTCTGGACCTCCTATCTCGACTTCTGGACCTCCTGTCTCGACTTCTGGACCTCCTATCTCGACTTCTGGACCTCCTGTCTCGACTTCTGGACCTCCTGTCTCGACTTCTGGACCTTCTCTCTCGACTTCTGGACCTCTTGTCTCGACTTCTGGACCTCCTGTCTCGACTTCTGGACCTGCATGCAATGCTGGTACATGATAAATAAGCCCTTGACATTTTCACTCCTAGAGTAGCCTTACCTTCTCCCCCTTCCACGCTCCCTGGACCTTCGGCGAGGAGATCGGGAGCGACGAATAGAAGACCTACAGCAAACCCCCCCCCCCCCCCAATCAACACAAATGGAAAGCACACTCTACTATACCTACCATTAAGGGGTTCACAGAAAGAAAGTCCACCAATGAATAGACACAACATTCACCTCTTTTCTTTGCTTCGAGATCTGTTTCTGCGTCGGCTACTGGGGCTGTGCGACCTGCAGAACATGGGTACTGCATGTAAGGCTAAGTTCTGGAAGAAGGGACTTCCAGACAATGATCTTCCCTGCAGGGCTACCATCAACTTCATGCTGGCATGATTTAGTTCCCATGGAAGCAATTTTCGTGTTTATGAGACTTCCCACAGCCCCAGTTCCTTGCCACTTGCAGCCGACTACTAAACTAGAATATTCTGAAATTGACTAAAGTGCCAGCTTTGATCACATAAGCCATCTCATTGTGCTTAATGCAAGCGATCAAAAAATGGATGGTGGGACGAGTTGTTGGGTGTACAGAATTCCTCCCCCATCTGGAAGCCCACTGTGCACAGAAACACGCACAGTGCACGCACATGGTGTCACCATTGATAGTAAAGTATTTAATAAGACGGTCCTACTACTCCACTATCTATGTGCACACGATGTCGCATAGAGACGTAATTATCTCTGTCACTGCAGGAAGACACGTATGACAGGACAGTGTACCGTGATCTCCGGCGATCGTTGCGTGCATGACTGTCGTGGTCCCGTCCCTCGCTCCTATGAGGCGACCTCGAGCGATCTCTGTCACGCTCATAACCCATCACGACTGGCGGGCTGGCTCAAACTTGCTGTTGCGCTCCAATTAGAACAACTTCCCCAAGTGAGTTTATATCCAATTGGAGCGCGCCTGTGTGGACACCAGCAGGAGGACATTCCGGCGAGGTTCTGGCTACGCGAGACAAGTAGGAGATGTGAGGTATGTATCTGAGGCAATTGCAATATACTGGAGAATGCACTAGTCAGTTAGTACCTTTCTCATAGTTCACGTGCCACCTCCACCCAACCACCAGCTATGGCAGTAGCTCTGCTGGCCGCCCTGCTGTTGCTGTTGCCCCTGGCATCTTGCAGTGTGGGAGACCGTTCACATGACTTCCGTTCCTGTGTGTCCCTCTGTGTGGCTGATGACTGCTCTCTTTCTCTTCCCCTGCGCCTGTTGGGTTGGCGGTGCCAGGACGACTGCCAGTACCAGTGCATGCACAGGGTTACTGCTGAGGATGTGCGCCTGGGACGGAGGGTCAGACAGTTCTATGGCAAGGTGGGGTAGCACCAGTGGGGACTGTGTTGGAGTGGATGCACCTCAGATCTTACAACCGATCTGCAGTGGCCCTTTGTGCGGATCTTGGGAGTGCAGGAGCCGGCTTCTGCGCTGTTCTCTGTGCTGAATGCAGCCACCATCCTGTACGGTTTTGTTCACTTCAAAGTGCAAGCACCTACCACATATCCCTACCACACTATAGTGTGTGTACAGTTCATAGTGAGTGATGTCACTGTGAGTAGTGTGGTGTTGGTACAGTTCATAGTGAGTGATGTCACTGTGAGTAGTGTGGTGTTGGTACAGTTCATAGTGAGTGATGTCACTGTGAGTAGTGTGGTGTTGGTACAGTTCATAGTGAGTGGTGTCACTGTGAGTAGTGTGGTGTTGGTACAGTTCATAGTGAGTGATGTCACTGTGAGTAGTGTGGTGTTGGTACAGTTCATAGTGAGTGATGTCACTGTGAGTAGTGTGGTGTTGGTACAGTTCATAGTGAGTGATGTCACTGTGAGTAGTGTGGTGTTGGTACAGTTCATAGTGAGTGATGTCACTGTGAGTAGTGTGGTGTTGGTACAGTTCATAGTGAGTGGTGTCACTGTGAGTAGTGTGGTGTTGGTACAGTTCATAGTGAGTGATGTCACTGTGAGTAGTGTGGTGTTGGTACAGTTCATAGTGAGTGGTGTCACTGTGAGTAGTGTGGTGTTGGTACAGTTCATAGTGAGTGATGTCACTGTGAGTAGTGTGGTGTTGGTACAGTTCATAGTGAGTGATGTCACTGTGAGTAGTGTGGTGTTGGTACAGTTCATAGTGAGTGATGTCACTGTGAGTAGTGTGGTGTTGGTACAGTTCATAGTGAGTGGTGTCACTGTGAGTAGTGTGGTGTTGGTACAGTTCATAGTGAGTGATGTCACTGTGAGTAGTGTGGTGTTGGTACAGTTCATAGTGAGTGATGTCACTGTGAGTAGTGTGGTGTTGGTACAGTTCATAGTGAGTGATGTCACTGTGAGTAGTGTGGTGTTGGTACAGTTCATAGTGAGTGGTGTCACTGTGAGTAGTGTGGTGTTGGTACAGTTCATAGTGAGTGGTGTCACTGTGAGTAGTGTGGTGTTGGTACAGTTCATAGTGAGTGATGTCACTGTGAGTAGTGTGGTGTTGGTACAGTTCATAGTGAGTGATGTCACTGTGAGTAGTGTGGTGTTGGTACAGTTCATAGTGAGTGATGTCACTGTGAGTGGTGTGGTGTTGGTACAGTTCATAGTGAGTGATGTCACTGTGAGTAGTGTGGTGTGTGTACAGTTCTGGTGGGTATTGTGATGTGGGTAACCCGCTACCGCAGTGTAGCAACTGTTTTAGTATCAAGTAACCTGCAGGTGAGCATGCACACCTGGTTCTGGTCAGCTGTGTTTCATTCTCGGGACCTCTATTGGACAGAGCGGCTAGACTACTTCAGTGCAGCGTCCATGATAGTCTCAGCACTCCTGCTGCAGTTTGTGAGGTAGCCCTAACTGTTTGTACTCTTGCCACTCTCTCCCTCCCTCCTTCATTCCTTCCTTCTCATAACCCTTCCCTTCTATCACCTCTATCTCTCCTCTCCTCTTGCAGGATTACTGGACCGGAGGCAGTGACATGGTAAGCGTAGGTCTGATGGAGTCAAGAACACTACTTGACATTGTCATTACACAGGCACCGGGTGTATGCTGCTGTCTGGGTCGCTCTCTATGCTACCCATGTCTACTACTTGGCATTCATCAAGTTTGACTATGGTTATAACATGGCTGCCAGTGTGGGTGCAGGTAGGTCCTGGCTTGTACGTGTACTTCAGACACCCTGAGCTGGTCAAGTTTGTCTTGCAGGAGTTCTCTACACAGTTGTGTGGCTGCTCTGGTGTGTTAAGGTACGGACTCATGATCCCTGCGTACTACCTGATCTTGGTGTGTGATATGGTCTGTCTCCAGAACAGGAAGCAGCGTTGGTATGTGTGGAAGTGTGCCGCCGTCGTGCTATCAACAACACTCTTTGTCTCCCTTGAGGTGTGCCTGTTCAACACTTGCCAGGAAGGACTCTTTCAGTATCGGTGCAAGATGGTCTAAGTCATCACACACCTTCCTCCTCCTCCTTCTCTTCTACAGTTGCTGGATTTTCCTCCACTCTGGTGGGTATTGGATGCCCACTCTCTCTGGCACCTCTCCACCGTCCCCCTCCCCCTCATCTGGTACAGGTCAGTACTACCACTCAGCCAGCCAGAGTGCCAACTGCAACTTATTCTTGCATGTCTGTTCAGTTTTCTAGCAGACGATGCTCAATTTGAAACTGATAAACTCAGGAAAAGAGTTTGACAGTCCTAGCTTACAGTACAGTACCTGTTGTCATGGCAATGAGTGAGTGGTCAAGTTTGCAGTAATGCAATCACATGCTTGTCAAACACTCAACCACATGTATAGATAACTATATTGGATGTGTGTTTGTGGATGTCTTTGTAAGATCTTGGATGCACTAAGCACGAAGATGGATGATGCAGTCCCATAGATTGCTGATGAAACAGAACCGCCACTATTAGTGCCAAAGTGCCATAGCTATCATGCTTTGCAATTAAGGTTAAATTGAGTCAATCAATGGTTACATAGGCAAGTACACAGTCAATTTCAGTACAAACAAAACAGACTGCATTGAAATACACCACATGTGGCTATTTGGGTCTCTTCACATTCCTCTCATAGTTCTCACGGCCCTGTACATTGCCTGGTGGGGTGTAGTTGCCAACAACATACGTTGTGTTCCCACTCACTTTGCGTCCAACACCAATGTGTGTGGTCTCTGCCCACACCAACTGAGTAAAGTGGCCAGTACTGCTGCTGAAACCGGGATTGTCAAAGCTGTAGTTCTGTATCTCATTGTACCACATGTCCGCAGCCTCCTGCGCTGTGAGCTCCGCCCCGGTCTTGTACGCCAGGTTCTGACCCATCCCTGTAACATGATGAGATGTAGTAAACATGAACTAGCAACCTGTGGAACGGTCGTATAATTACACCTTCATGGTTGCCGTGCTGCAGACGACCAGTGCTCGCTAGACGGCCGGCCCAGGAGCGCGCTGCCTTTGCAGCCTCCTCGGACCAACTCAATGGTGGCGAACCGTGCTTCGCACGGTATTTGTTGTGCGCCTGCAATAGCGCCTTCCCGAAGTCGTCAGCCCCTCCGGATCCGCCTGCAACAAAGGCAGTATTACATCCACTAGTCTAGTTCGACTGCAGTGTTATACCTCACCTCCTTCCTTGCTGCCGAGACAACCCATGGTTTCACAACTAGTCTTGAAAACGTCGGAGCATGGACCAACATGAATAAACGTGCAAGAATAAAAATAACTCGGAAATATAATAAATGCTTGCGGTGAAAGTTGTGGTGGAGGAAGTGTATAGTTACATAACAATTAACCATTTGCAGAAAGTCACACTGTATAAATAAACACTATTAATTTGCTCCAGCGATAAAGCATTCATAGAAGCGTGGAATAAATGTGTTCACAAAGTTTTCTTCTTTCACACATTTCTTCCTGGCGTAGAACTCTGTAGCATAGCAGAACACCATGATAGATACACCCAGGTTGAGCGCTGTGTGCATAAAGTAGTTCCAGAATTTGCTTCGTGGGGAGGGGGTGTAGAACACAAGCAACACTGTGTGTGTGTGTGTGGGGGGGGGGGGGGGGGGGGGGGGGGGGGCATCTTAGTACAATCTTAATTCAATAAAAGGCTAATTTGCTAACCTCCGAATGAGCTGAACATGAGGAGAAGGACAGGCAAAACAAATCGTACTGGTGCCCAGAGCACATACTCATGGAAGACAGCAGAGATGAGGATGGTAGGGATGGAGGCGATGCGGTTGTAAGTCTTACTTTGGAATAGCTGAAGAAGAAAGCCATTATGTGGGTCAATCACACCCTAGTGTTACTTGTGCACATAGGACTTCAGTGTATACACTCTTAGATTGGTGCATTTGTGCGGCTAGTAGTAGGTGCCGGTGAAGGATGTGACAGGCAACAAATAGTAACACTCTGCAGGCCCATAGCCAGGATTTATGTAAGGGGGGTTACATGGATGTCTGTATGCATGCATAAGCATGCAAGACTAGGGGGGTCTGGGGGTATGTTCCCCCAGGAAATTTTTAGAAATTAGATGCTCTGAGATTGGTTCTGAGGCCATTTTGGGACAGAAGCAGAGCTATAGTAGCTGCATGGTTCGCGGAGTATCTCATCCAATTTTTGGCTGTCCATGTATGCATTTGCTAAGCCAGCTGACTTCGAGAAGGTAGTAAGTTTGGCAGAACAGCAGGTGGGGTGACATCACTAGAAGGACAACTTCGAGCACCTGAACTAGTGATTATTTACGCGTGTCCTTTCATCGCAGCGTAGTATACAGCATACACCGGCGTTCCACGCTGCTCCGTGAACAAACTCACATAGCTGCAACCAGACACGTTTGGACAGCAGTGATTCTCAAAAGCAGCGTGACTAGTGGACCACTTTCAAACAGTGGGACACTTAAAATGTACAGTTAAGCGGTACATAAAAACTTTTGCAAGTCAAAGGGGTGTTCGAGCGGACCCCCCCTGCCTACGGGCCTGCTCTGTTGCTATGATATGCTCTCTTGAGCTTTGTGGTTTACTAAGCCACACCTACACAAAAGGTCCATGAGGCAATAGACACCTCAGCCATCAAAGTGGCAAAAATAGAGTTGTCTGGTTGTATGTGGTATAAGGCCATCTTTGCTACAGGAGATTCACGTCACTCAAACTGAGCTACAGGAGACTCACGTCCCTCAAGCTGAACTACAGGAGACTCACGTCCCTCAAACTGAGCTACAGGAGACTCACGTGCCTCAAACTGAGCTACAGGAGACTCGCGTCCCTCAAGCTGAGCTACAGGAGACTCACGTCCCTCAAGCTGAGCTACAGGAGACTCACGTCCCTCAAGCTGAGCTACAGGAGACTCACGTCCCTCAAGCTGAGCTACAGGAGACTCGCGTCCCTCAAGCTGAGCTACAGGAGACTCACGTCACTCAAGCTGAGCTACAGGAGACTCACGTCACTCAAGCTGAGCTACAGGAGACTCACGTCACTCAAACTGAGCTACAGGAGACTCACGTCACTCAAACTGAGCTACAGGAGACTCACGTCCCTCAAACTGAGCTACAGGAGACTCACGTCACTCAAACTGAGCTACAGGAGACTCACGTCCCTCAAACTGAGCTACAGGAGACTCACGTCACTCAAACTGAGCTACAGGAGACTCACGTCACTCAAACTGAGCTACAGGAGACTCACGTCACTCAAGCTGAGCTACAGGAGACTCACGTCCCTCAAGCTGAGCTACAGGAGACTCACGTCCCTCAAGCTGAGCTACAGGAGACTCACGTCCCTCAAACTGAGCTACAGGAGACTCACGTCACTCAAGCTGAGCTACAGGAGACTCGCGTCCCTCAAGCTGAGCTACAGGAGACTCACGTCACTCAAACTGAGCTACAGGAGACTCACGTCCCTCAAACTGAGCTACAGGAGACTCACGTGCCTCAAACTGAGCTACAGGAGACTTACATCTTTGAGGTCTTGGTAGATGTAGGCTTTGATCCAGTCGTGGACCAGGAGGTTCCACTTGCGGTAGAAGGAGGAGAAGGAGGTGCAGGTCCACCAATCCTGTACACCAACAGACGAGGGTACATCAGTGTGCCTCTGTGGCAGGTAAGGAAACACTCACAGAATAGAAACTTCTGTCAGCGAATCTGAGCAACTCCCCAAAGAGATTGGACCAGGAGTGTAGGAAGAAGTAGCCAGCCATGAACTGAAGCACAAGACCCCACAGCATGCACGTCAGAAATGTGTACGCAAGAGTCTTGCTTTGGCTGTGAGGTAGATGGTCAGTGTAACCTAAGTTGGCTCACTTGTGGATTACCTACCACTGACCGGACTGGGTAGCTGGCGAATATCTCCTTGCACAAGATGGTCACAAATGCAACGCATATTGCACACTGTATGGGGAAGTGAAGTCATTCGCAGTGTTAATGTGCTGTATAATACTGCAAGTTATTGTTGACAGGTTAGCTGAAGTAAGCTGCTATGTCTCTGCATGCATACCTTGGTCAAGTGAGAAAGGACTCGCAGTTTTCTGATGCGTGGATTTCTGCACAAATGAGCAAAGAACATGTCCCCATGTCCCTCTGCCCCCTCCATGCCATGTGTACCTACCTAGGGTAGTGTCCCTCTGCCCCCTCCCTGCCATGTGTACCTACCTAGGGTAGTTGTCTCTGTAAAGAGCAGTCGGGGCAAAGAGAAAGTAGAGATACTGCGAGAAGGAGCCGACCTGAGGCTCCATCTGACCAGCATACCACATTGTAGGACCTGCACGTGCATGAGTATGAGTATGACATGTGCATTTACGATTGTGTGAGACACAGCCAGAGAGGATTACCCGAGTCGTCATCCTTGTTCCATGGATGTAGCACCTTGTATGCATTCTCACGAATGAATGAGTAGCTTTTCATAGTGAAGCGTAGCTGTGCAGACCGGAAATAGCCAGTATAACAGACAGACTGGTGACTAGACTGAGGGTAAGGACTGACCTGCTCTACAGAGAGTACAGCGGAAGGTACTGGGAAAAAGTTAAAGGTCATAATTGAAGATACCACAACTGTGTGTGCCGTCAAGTTGTACACAATGGTGAGAATGATGAAGGTAATGTCAGTGATTAGAGGGGCTCTGGGGCGAAGAAACTCCCAGACCTGTGGCAGAAGCAGAAAAGGCACAGTGTGTGTGCAGCACGCACCTTGAAGGCACGGTGTGTGTGCAGCACGTACCTTGAAGGCACAGTGTGTGTGCAGCACGTACCTTGAAGGCACGGTGTGTGCAGCACGCACCTTGAAGGCACGGTGTGTGTGCAACACGTACCTTGAAGGCACGGTGTGTGTGCAGCACGTACCTTGAAGGCACGGTGTGTGTGCAGCACGCACCTTGAAGGCACGGTGTGTGTGCAGCACGTACCTTGAAGGCACAGTGTGTGCAGCACGTACCTTGAAGGCACGGTGTGTGTGCAGCACGCACCTTGAAGGCACGGTGTGTGTGCAGCACGTACCTTGAAGGCACAGTGTGTGCAGCACGTACCTTGAAGGCACGGTGTGTGTGCAGCACGTACCTTGAAGGCACGGTGTGTGCAGCACGTACCTTGAAGGCACAGTGTGTGTGCAGCACGCACCTTGAAGGCACGGTGTGTGTGCAGCACGTACCTTGAAGGCACAGTGTGTGTGCAGCACATACCTTGAAGGCACAGTGTGTGTGCAGCACATACCTTGAAGGCACAGTGTGTGTGCAGCACGTACCTTGAAGGCACAGTGTGTGTGCAGCACGTACCTTGAAGGCACAGTGTGTGTGCAGCACGTACCTTGAAGGCACAGTGTGTGTGCAGCACGTACCTTGAAGGCACAGTGTGTGTGCAGCACGTACCTTGAAGGCTGGGTAGATAGTGAGTGCTGCCAGTTGAAGAGGGAGCCAAACCAGGCAGGCGAGCAACTGCTGTTGGGCAGGGCCAAAACCTGAGAAATAGTAGGCCATGTCCACACTAGGTCTGTGTGTGTGAAGGGAGAGGGGTACTACTTGTACACTGTCATCATGAAAGCTGTGATGGCTAAATGAAGTTCCCAACTCACTCTCCAGCCTCAACGGTATCTTTGAGCAGAGAGTATGCAATAGCTGTGATTACCATCACCATAAATACGTGATACATTGCCTCCATATTCTTGTCAGTTGAGGTCAGCTCCCTGGGGTGGGGGACAGGGGGTAGTCACATGTTTCACAAGGGGTGCCACAAGGAACTTACGTAAGGATGGAATCCTTCGGTCTGAAGATTCGCTTGAGGTTGCCCTTTCTGTCACAAAAATGAAGTTGAAAGGTCACAGTTCAAAAGACATGAGGACTACAAATCACCTACTTGACATAGCTGTCTGTCTCCTCGACGCCACCCTGCACCACTCTCACCTCGCTCTCCGCCCCACCATCCCTTGCACGCCCCCTGGGGACCGGCTGAGAGATGCCAAATCATGGCTCAAATAAAATGCTTCTTTCGACTATTTAACAGACACAGAACTCGTTCGACCCTCAAACTAGCCTTCCTCTCGCTTACCGCATTTGTTTCCGAGGCAGCATTCTTACGCTTCATCGTTTGCCTAACCCTTGCCAGTGGCGGATCTAGAAATTTAGAAAGGGGGGTTGAGTCACCGGCGCGCAAAGCGCGCCGGAAATTTTTGGGGTTGCCACGCCCACTTTCGGTCACGTAAACGCATTCTTACAATAAAAATAAAATATAGCTGGAAGGCCGAACCGAGGGGTCCGTCACAAAAGCTTCGGACTGTCCGACGGTGTTGTTTTAGTTAACTATAACTTTAACTAAATACATTTCAGTATGGCCTTTTTAAAATTTAGTTAACCAAAACTACAAACCTGTCGGCAGAAATCCAAACTGAAATCCAGAAATCCACTGTGAAATCCAGAAATCCACTCTGAAATCCGAAATCCACGTCAAATCCAGTGGATTTCGAAATCTCGTACGCCGTGGCGGATCCCTCGGGCCGAACTGAATATCTCGAAGCAACTCTAGGCCTAGTCAAACGTCTGGAGATCAGTAAGGAACTGATATGTGAGTGTGTAGCTGTGCCTGGTTGTTGTTGCTGCATGCCACTGCTGCATAATCATTTGATGGACTCGTACAGTTATGTACGCAAAATACATTACTAGCCGCCAAAGGGGGGTGCATTTGCACCCCCCTTACCCCCCCTAAATCCGCCACTGCTTGCCACAACCGCGTGGTCTCGGATTGTGGGTGTGGCTGACGGCCTGTCACGAAGTAACTTGCCCCCCGAAGTAAATTGTCCGGGGGGCAAGTTACTTCGAAGTAAACTGTCCCCCGGACACTTTATTCGAAGCAAACTGTCCGCCCCGGACACTTTGCTTCGAAGGAAAGTGACCCCCTCGAAGTAGATTGTCCCCCTTGTGAGGGGACAGTTTGCTTCGAAGTAAAGTGTCCGGGGGACAATTTACTTCGAAGTAGAGTGTCCTGGGGACAACTTACTTCGAAGTAGAGTGTCCGGCGGAAAATCTACAATGAAGCAGAGAGTCCAGCACACAAAAGTATTTTGATCACAAGTATGTTTGAAGAAAGTATTCCACCAATCAACAAGTAATTATAACAACAGTTATGTAGTACATAAAACAACAAAACGTAGCCTCTTCGGCCTCTACACTGCCTTCCTCCGTCTCGGCAAATGACTTCAAAGGGGGACGGTTTACTTCGCAGTAACTTGCCCCTGGGGGACACTATACTTCGGGGGGCAAGTTACTTCGTGACAGGCCTCAGCCGCCTTTGAGACCACAATTTCTCAGACCCGCCCACATCTTTCGCAGTTTGTACAGCACCCCACGAGAAGTTCTCATGGGGTGCTGTGGCCTCGTTTAAGCCTGAGAAGTTGAGAAACACTCTGCCACCACCCGACAGCACCCCATGAGAACCACTCTGCCACCACCCGACAGCACCCCATGAGAACCACTCTGCCACCACCCGACAGCACCCCATGAGAACCACTCTGCCACCACCCGACAGCACCCCATGAGAACCACTCTGCCACCACCCGACAGCACCCCATGAGAACCACTCTGCCACCACCCGACAGCACACCATGAGAAACACTCTGCCACCACCCGACAGCACCCCATGAGAAACACTCTGCCACCACCCGACAGCACCCTAGTCTCGTGTAGCCAGACTCTCGCAGGGAGGAGAGTCTGGTCAACTGCCCATATAAGACTTGTTCCAACACCCACCCCAACTGGGGTGGGCGATAAGTAGCTGCGAACCACAGAGTTTAAATTGCTTCGCGATAATTAGTGTGAGTGAGGCTTCGTTCACTTGACACGTCGCTATTATAGCTGCAGATATAAACACTGCGGCCGTGAAGGCACTTATCGCCCACCCCAGTTGGGGTGGGTGTTGGAACAAGTCTTATATGGGCAGTTGACCAGACTCTCCCTCCCTGCGAGAGTCTGGCTACGTGAGACTAACAGCACCCCATGAGAACCACTCTGCCATAATCCACCCCACCACACCCCATGAGAACCACTCTGCCATAATCCACCCCACCACACCCCATGAGAACCACTCTGCCATAATCCACCCCACCACACCCCATGAGAAACACTCTGCCATAATCCACCCCACCACACCCCATGAGAAACACTATGCCATAATCCACCCCACCACACCCCATGAGAAACACTCTGCCATAATCCACCACCTCACACCCCATGAGAAACACTCTGCCATAATCCACCCCACCACACCCCATGAGAAACACTATGCCATAATCCACCCCACCACACCCCATGAGAAACACTCTGCCATAATCCACCCCACCACACCCCATGAGAAACACTCTGCCATAATCCACCACCTCACAGCACCCCCTTCTTCTTCTTCTTTATAACCTCCACCTAAGGTGGCAGGGAACCCTGTGTTTTCAAGGTCAACAAACCTGGAATCCAAGCTGATAGAATTCTTTGTCTTTGTAAACTTTTAGCGCACAGTCCGTTTTGGGAGACTTCATCCGTTCACGGTCCGTAAAATTGGGGATTTTCCCCATTTCCTGTCGGCATTGACATCCAATAATCAGTTTATAATTAAGTTAGTTAAGATGTGGCCTGGCGGAACCCCTCATGTGGTGGTCGGAACTTTGAAGATAAGCTTAGATCGACTTAAAAAAAAGAAGAAAAAAAAGGAATTTAGTAGAGTGCTGTAGTGTCAGTAGCTGTGAGTAGTGTGAAGTGCCTGCTTGTGAAAGCAAGCTTGTGTCTAGAAGCAGCAGAAAGGCCACAGTGGCCAAGACTGTACTCATTGGGCAGGCCCAGGTCTTGCGATCGAATGCCAAGCCTAGTAGGTGATCGTGGCCCGGTGCTTCGAGTGCTGGGCTGGGCTTTAACTAGAATGCGCAATATATCGTTGGTACTACGTTGCCATTGACAGGAAAGCTGAACGGTGTTTGTGTGTGGAACAGAGCCCGTGAGTTGTTTAGCGACATAAGGGGGAGAGGTGGGGCTAGTAATGCTTGCTTGCACTCGTGAATGAGCCCCTCCCGTAGACAAGCTGTGAAATGTGCATTCATTTTGGTGCAGTCAAAGTTGTCCATTCCAGGAGTAGTGACAAACATGAGTCTAGCCTGACTTTGGGAGTAGCTCTGAACAAAAGCTGGCACAGAATGATTTGAGATACATTGGTGGTTAGGACGCTACCTACAGTGAGCATGTAGATGCATCCATCGAGTGGCAATTTTGGCTCATGAATATATTAATAAGCTACTAAAACCCATTTTTAAAATTAGGCAACGCAAGATTGCCCTAAACCAAACCCTAACCCTGAAACTAGGAGCAACACTGGTCCTGACTGTAACCCAGGTTTATGTTTTCGTAACCTCCGCCGAGTGACTTCCCCTGCCACGTTAAGGAGAGTATCCCTGTTTGGGCACCCCCACGAGAGCCACTCTGGTGACCCCTGGATGGCGGCATTACAAGAACGATTTCACATGGGAGAGAAGACAAAGAAGCAGACAAACAGAAGATATTAATAGAAACTGCATAATTTAAGTAGCTATAGCTTAGAGTTGAAGGCTCATAGTTTCCTAATTGTGTATGTGGATGTAACACATGACATGGGAGGTTGGTGGGAGGGTGGTGACTACATGAATGGGGAGCATGGGAGGTTGGTGGGAGGGTGGTGACTGCATGAATGGGGAAGATACCAGCACAACCACAACCAAGATTAAAAAATAAACTGGAAACAACACATGCCCCAAACAAGCAAGTGATATAACAACTGACGCACCAAACATCATGCTCCGACACACAAATGCACAATTAATTCCCAGGCCACTCCCCGATCCAAATGGAACAATGGCTACAGATAGCTAGCTACTGTTATGCATTAGCTTACATGTATGGTCCAGGCATTCCATTCAGAGCGTTAGCTTACATGAATTTTGTAAATAGGACGAAACAGTCGGACACAGTCCCATGTTACATTCACAAGCACGATCAGGCAGTTCCCAACCTAATGCCCATGTTACATCCACAAGCACAATCAGGACCTAAAGCGTGTTCTCATCCAACCTCTGCAGAACCTCCCACAAAATCACATCACCTCTCCTAAACCCGAGAATGCACCACCCGGTGGGATGGGCAAGGGAGAACCTTCATGGTCAGAAAACAGCTATAGCGGCCTATTCTATTACTAACAGCAGACAGTATTATGGGAATTGTCTACCTGGCCTTGTACAAAATATGGAAAATGGTTTTTCCGTATGTTTGGGCAAGACCAACTTAACTCCATGTGGCTATTACATACTGACTACTGCACAAACCCCTTTCTCACTCGCACACTCACACATACAGCAATGAGATGGACTGTTCTCCTCACACTTGCACTCCTCCCTCCCTCTCCCCCCTCTCCAATTGCAAAGATTCCCCTCCAAGAGATTGCACAGCGCCTTGCTGACAGTCTCTACCCAGAGGAGCTTTTCCCAGGCACTGACTACCTCAGGAACGTCAAGACTGAGCTGAGAAAACTCATGAAATCAAAGGTAACCGGTTTCAGTCATGTCTGTCCCATAGTGACAGCTTTTCATGGCTTGAGCTTATCACAGCATGGTGACCTTGAGAGCTATAGTTTCCTGCCACACAGACTCACTGACTTTCACTGTGACAATTTCAAATTGTACACATGCATACACTATCGCACACACACACACACGCACACACAGTGACCCCAGCAATTATTCTCAACTCTCGCGTTGTCTGGCTGCATGAGGAGCCAATTGCCTGCGGATCCCCACTTGCTGAGGGTGTGGCATGCTATGGAATGCAACCAACCAGGTGCAACCTGTTATACATTGTAATGCTGTTTGGAGCCAATACCAACCCCTCCCAGCCTCCCTCCACCTCCACTCACTCCCATCCTCCTTCCTCCACCCACTCCCACCTTCCCCCCATCACAGACTCCCTTCCAGCTATCATTCTGCTGCTGACGACAGCACTGCCACCATGCTGCCCTCCCACAGAAATAGACGGTGCCCCTCAGTCTAGTGATTTTCTGGACCTCCTTGACAACGGCAAGGACAGTGCTTGCTCTAGCAAACAGTGGATGCCAACACCAGACCGCCCACGAAAATTTCCTCGCAAGCTGTATTAAAAAATGGTGAACACTGCGGCACACCCAATTTGAACATGATTGATGTGGCAGAGTATGACAATCTTGGAAGATTTTGTGAGACAGATTTCAAAGATTACATTCAGTCGAGGGTTCCTGGAACCTGGTCATCACCAGTATTATACCGCTGATCTTCAATGTATACAAATCATGCTAGAAGCATGCAGATGAACAGTCGTATGTTGCATGTCCGTGGATCATTGTAGAGATCTGTGAGTGTCATGCACTTCTTGTCCCTCATTACAGTTTGTAACATGGCAATATCTTCAATAAAACTCTGATATAAACTTGAACCTGGGTGGAGCAAGTTCTCTACTACTTGTACAGTTAGTGGGTGATACACAGTTGTTAGGGTGGGGGTGGTGTATAAGGCTTGTGGATGTATGCTCCAGTATACTATAAAATTTCTTCCTGCTAAAATGTAAACTTGGTTGATGACCATTTAGACTTAACATATAATTGTGTCACTTGTATTGTGTGCATGCAGGCAGTGGAGCAAAGAGACTGTAGTGTTCATACATAGTGGATGCATGCATGAAGTAATGAGGTTCAAAGGTTTAATCGAAAAGCCCACAGGGGAGCACGAGGTATAATGTATACATATGAAAAGGTAGGCACAAGATACACTAGCTCAACATGCAGGCAAAATGAATTACAGAACTTAGCAAGGAAGCCATTTGCAATGCACGGTTTTGCGCATGCGTATCCACGTGCACTTCGAATTTGGCGGGCATACATATGTCCCGCCAAATTCGAAGTGCACGTGGATACGCATTGTGCTGCTGATCGGAGAAGTTTGGAAGAGCTTATGTGGAGCGAAGGGAAAGCACTCTGTCGACAATAAAGCAGATCGGAGCGAGCAGAGAGAATGGTCACTGGTGGAGGGGGAAGCGCTACGCCAAGCCGAAAGACATCGGGAGCAAAGACGGTTGAAACAGGTAAGATGAGGCCATTATTTGTTGCATATTAGTTTCTCATCCCCCGCCCGCAGGCTTTTTTGGGACCCGCTTCGCTGGCCATGTATACTTTATCGATCTCACGCTCTGTACGCGTCGATGCTGCTGATTTACATGTTGATTTCTCGCTACTCAGTGAACTGCACAACAGCTAAAAGGTGTCTCACTACCTAAAATGCCGGAGCGCTTACCCCCAGACTTTACTTCTTTTACAGGAAGCGTGGCCTCGCGACTCAGGAGCCGAACGTTTTTGCGTTTGGCGAATAATGGTAATGGCCGCCCGCCCGCACGAACTTTAGAGAAAGTTCCTGATGAGAAACTATATGCAACAAATAGTGGCCTAAGAAAAGTAGACTAGCTAGATGAGCATGAACAAAACGCGCGCGATGGCGACCGCGAGCGAACAGCGAAGAACTGTATCGGAAGGCGAAGAACAACGCCAGTGTGATCGCGTATGGAGAGCGCACAATTTCTTGAGCGCGGAATAATAATATTGACTTTTTGCGAATGGGCCATTCTTATGCCGGCGCACTTGACAGCCAGCGAGACAGCCAGTATACATGTATATGAATGATAATTTAGGGGGGTGCCAGGGGAAGACCTTTTCATTCATTATCCCTGGCACCCCTTTTGGGGTACCAGAGTGTGTGTTTGTGCGTATGCATTGCATGCATGTATATGTATGTGTGTAGTTTGCAGTGTATGTATGTTGCACGTCATTGCAATCGAGGACAGACGAGCCCTGCCCTGGCACCCTTGTCAGAGTATACCAGAAGACAGACTACTTGAAAGGCTTTTCTGTTTTCAATCACACACACTAACACACACATACTCACTCACTCACTCAATGTAGTCTGTCTCCTGGTAACTTTGAGAGGGGTGCCAGGGGAAGGCTTGTCTGTCTTGGTGTAGTCTGGCCCCTGGTGAACAATCCCAGGGGAAGACTTGTCTGTCTTCACTTAGTCTGTCCTCTGGTAACTTTGTCTTGGTGTAGTCTACCCCCTGGTGAACAATCCCAGGGGGAGACTTTCACTTAGTCTGTCCTCTGGTAACTTCGAGAGGGGTGCCAGGGGAAGGCTTGTTTGTCCTTAATCACACACATGCACAGGTGGATGCAGAAAGCAAGGGTTGAATTTGGGAGTATTGTGGGTGGAGGGAAGGAGTTTAGCATGGGAGTCTCACCTTCACCACCTCACCTCCCATCCCACTTCTCCCACACCCTCACCTTCACCACCTCACCTCCCATCCCACTTCTCCCACGCCCTCACCTTCAACCCCCACTCACACCTCACCCTCATACATCTTCACCCCCTACCAACCTCACAGACTATACCAAGACAGACGCCCTAGCCTTGTACCCAGGCCGTTAATTTTCTCCTACGAATGGCCTGGGTCTTCCCCTGGCACCCCTCTCAAAGTTACCAGGAGACAGGCTACATTGAGTGAGTGAGTATGTGTGTGTGCGATTGAAAACAGATGGGCTTGGGGTACCAGAGTGATGTTGCACTGTGTGTGGGTCATGGTGGTTGTGTGTGGGTCATGGTGGTTGTGTGTGAGTGATGGTGGTTGTGTGTGGGTCATGGTGGTTGTGTGGGGGTCATGGTGGTTGTGTGTGGGTCATGGTGGTTGTGTGTGAGTGATGGTGTTGTGTGTGGGTCATGGTGGTTGTGTGTGGGTCATGGTGGTTGTGTGTGAGTGATGGTGTTGTGTGTGGGTCATGGTGGTTGTGTGTGGGTCATGGTGGTTGTGTGTGAGTGATGGTGGTTGTGTGTGGGTCATGGTGGTTGTGTGTGAGTGATGGTGGTTGTGTGTGAGTGATGGTGGTTGTGTGTGGGTCGTGGTGGTTGTGTGAGTCATGGTGGTTGTGTGGTGGTTGTGTGTGGGTCATGGTTGTGTGTGAGTGATCTAAGGATGCCATCATATGTCAAAGTACCAATTACTTCAGATGTCCAAGGCTAACCTTGGTATGGTTCGCTCACAGGAGGACAGAAGCCTCTTCCATAGACCATAGTGTACTACAACAATTCAGTAACCTTGGTACAGTCCGTTATTGTATACCATATTGACTCTCCACATGTTACTGTACCGACTGCCTTGATCAGTCAAGGTTGTCCCTGACATGACCAATCAGTGTACCATTTGCTGGTATTGTCATCTGTCTGTCTGTCCCAGGACTACCTCATCCCAAGGTTGTTTCTGACATGGTATATTGTTGTACTGTCCCTGGGGTCCCATCCATTCTACAACTACCTTGACCATCCAAGGTTGTTTCTGACATGGTATATCGTTGTACTGTCCCTGGGGTCCCATCCATTCTACGACTACCTTGACCATCCAAGGTTGTCCTAGACATGGTATATTGTTGTACTGTCCCTGGGGTCACTGATGTCCCATCCATTCTACGACTACCTTCCTAGACATGGTAAATAATCGTGATCAGGTCCTGGGTACATCCTAGGAAGTTCCAGGGATAATTGTCAGTGACATGTAAGGAAAGAGCGTCGAGTATCACAGTGTCTGTGATCAATGTAAGGAAATAGCGGAAAGTGAGGCATGTGTGTCACTCAGACACGGACAATAATGCATTTATGCAAACGCAAGTTTAGTTACTTATCCAGAATGCCACCACAAAGCCAAAGCTGAGTCTTTGAGATTACGCAGGAAAGTGAAAAGCCGTTCATGTCGTCTACCAGACCAGCTCACAAGCTTCATGAACTGCGGAGACAGCTTACAAACTCGTGAATGCCTGCAGAGACAAGGACAGATTGAATGATGTTTTGTGCTGAGAGAGCAAGAAATAAATCCATGGAAAAATTCCAGGATCCAGCTGGGATTTGAACCCAAGCCCAAGGACAGGTTGGTTGAGCTGTCTCCTTCACTCTCATGCATATTTGAAGGCCAGCAGGAAGGTGACAGGCCAATCGTCAAGACATGTTTTCACGGGATGGAGATGAGAAGAGAGGAGACGAGAAGAGAGGAGACAGGATGGTGACATGAGGGAGACGAGAAGGAGAGGGGACAGGATGGTGACGAGAGGGAGAGGAGAACTTTATGCCAATAGACAAGGACCTTTTTAACCCACAATCTCTATGTTCCATTGCAGGACACACGCATAGGATAGTGACGAGAGGGAGAGGAGACAGGATGGTGACGAGAGGGAGACGAGAGGAGAGGAGACAGGATGGTGATGAGAGGGAGAGGAGAACTTTATGCCAATAGACAAGGACCCTTTTAACCCACAATCTCGATGTTCCATTGCAGGACACATGCATGGGATAGTGACAAGAGGAGAGGAGACAGGATGGTGATGAGAAGAGAGGAGAACTTATACCAATAGACAACAAGGACCTTTTTAACCCACTATCTCTATGTTCCATTGCAGGACATGCATGGGATGGTGACGAGAGGGATACGAGGAAAGGAGACAGGATGGTGACGAGAGGGAGATGAGGAGAGGAGAGGTGACGGCCTCAATGATGAGGATGGTGGCTCTACACTTATGCATTATACAATGTTAGTGTGTGCACCTAGACTGAGGGGTCGTCACCATGACAACAACATGTCACTAAGAAAGCATCTCTGTCTTGCACATTTTAATGGTAACTGTGTTACTTTGGTAGCAAATGGGTTAAAATTTTATATTATACAGTAGCTAAGAGGTTAATTAACTTGGTAATATATAGTTATTCCCTTCCTGTAATTCTTATCTTGTAGTTTTATCTTCCTACCATTTCCCTACCTTGATCTGTACAGTGTTACATCCCACTCATTCTCAGGCTCTGTGAACTGAACATGTGAACTGAAAGCAACTGGTGAGAACAATACCACCTGGGATGGACAGCTGGAAGCTAGGACTGAAAGCAACTGGTGAGTTTCTGGAAACAACTCAGGCCCGTCAGTTCAGCAGCACACAATCTACTGTAGTCTCATTCCCGGCCGCACGCAACGCTCAGTTTCCGTGACATTGTGCGAAGTTCGCGACTAATGAACATTTCAAACGCTGCATGGGGCCACTGAGGCATACTCATAGAAACAGTCGTTGATTCTTCTAGATATGCAACTGTGAACTCCACTAATGTCCTTAGTAGTCACTGATTTGCCTTTGTGCAGCTGGCCTGTAGTGGGAACAAATTTTTCAGGGTGGGTTCAAATATTTCAGATAAATTCATTCCGGGGGGAACCAATTTTAGGGGGGTCCAAATTAAACGCGACAGGCCTGAGAACAAGACTGTGTAAGCACACTCACTTCTGCATGAGATGCAAGACTTAGAGAGGACCTTCACTTACCAGCATATTTCTAATTTTGGTCCCATCCCTTTGATCTAGGCCGGGAGCATGGTCACATGATCCAGGAGCATGGTCACATGATCCGGGGAGTATGATCACATGATCTGGGAGTGTGATCTCATAACCTAATCAAAAAACCGGCTCGACTAAATATGAGGAGGTGTGGCTAACATGTGACCGTGTGCGCATGCGTGATGCTGAAGAGGGCAGGCGCGAGGACAAAATAAAGCATACTAAAGTGAACTACACAGAAGTTCTGCAACGTATTATTGTGCTTGCCGTCACATCATCTGTTTTGAAGAGGGAGAAGCAAGAGATGGCAGTCCGTAAGAAGAGCGGCGCTCCTGATCCTAAATACTTTGAGTCAAGCGATACGATTGCAAAGTTTGAGCCTGTCAGGCAGTGGCTTCTGAAGAACTGCAGAAAGGTGGGCAATAAGCTGATTGGCCGATCTCGGAAGCATGTGATTCTAGTTAATGCACACCACTGTGGCCGCAGTGACGTGTAACCTTCTTTGTTTATAATGCACATCCAGTACACACAGGCTGACCCTCCCGGCAACAAGACACTGTCTTCCCCCCTCACATGCATCATGCTTCAGTTTCAGGAGGCTAGGAAGAGGGTGGGATGGGATAAGGGGGGAAAGATGCATGGCTGCATGTGGGAACTCACGTATGGGAGTTTGGTCAAGGGAGGATTGTTAACGTGTTTTCCAAATGCATCCTGTATACGTATGCAGAGGAAGAAATGGTCAGGACCAGCAGTTCCCCCCCCCCTTCGCTCCACACTTTCACATGAAAATCAGGTTACATGACTCCATGCATGTTTATCCAAGCTTCACTGTTTGAAGAAAACTACTGTGTGTTATTTGTCTATCTATCCTCAAAGGCTAGTTTATTTGAAGACCTCACTCCTGGTGGTGCACTGTGTCACATCATGACCACTGTGTACCGCATGAAGACACAACAGTCGTGGTACGCTATACTTGATATTCAACTGATGGAGACACTTCCTTATACCAGCTATTGTACACGTGGTCCATATCATCAATTATGCATACTAACCTCAAGCTGCTATCTTGGTGTATAACTTGTAGAGTACATCAATGGCGATGTGTGTGGTATCGATTGAAAACCCCACGGGTAAGCGTTCAGAGCTCTCTCCTCTGCAGGCGTCGGTTTGACTTCCACTCTCCCTCCCGCATGGACCGAGGGCTGGAGCTGTTCATTAGCATCCACAAAGACCTTGCTGAAAGCAAGACATGGAAACCTCCACGGGTCTTCATCAACCCAACCGTGGGCCCCACCCTCATGCAACAGCTCACTGAGTCTGTCAAGAGACACCAGGTGTGTGAGGTGTATATGGTGTTCTGAGACTAGCTCTTGTGGCACCAGGTGTGTGGGGTGTATACAGTGTTCTGAGACTAGCTCTTGTGGCACCACGTGTGTGAGGTGTATACAGTGTTCTGAGACTAGCTCTTGTGGCACCAGGTGTGTGGGGTGTATACAGTGTTCTGAGACTAGCTCTTGTGGCACCAGGTGTGTGGGGTGTATACAGTGTTCTGAGACTAGCTCTTGTGGCACCAGGTGTGTGAGGTGTATATGGTGTTCTGAGACTAGCTCTTGTGGCACCACGTGTGCATCCAATGAGGCTCAGACACCAGGTGTGTGGGGTGTATATGGTGTTCTGAGACTAGCTCTTGTGGCACCACGTGTGCATCCAATGAGGCTCAGACACCAGGTGTGTGAGGTGTATATGGTGTTCTGAGACTAGCTCTTGTGGCACCAGGTGTGTGGGGTGTGTACTGTGTTCTGAGACTAGCTCTTGTGGCACCACGTGTGCATCCAATGAGGCTCAGACACCAGGTGTGTGGGGTGTATACAGTGTTCTGAGACTAGCTCTTGTGGCACCACGTGTGTGAGGTGTATACAGTGTTCTGAGACTAGCTCTTGTGGCACCACGTGTGCATCCAATGAGGCTCAGAATAGAACCACGGTGTTCACAACTATTTTGATGTATTGACCTTTGACAGCTGTACTCAGGGTGAGGTGGTTGAGTCAGTGGAGGATGCAACACATGTCATCTACCCACCCGCGCCCCCTAATCCTAATCCTGAAGGTAACCCTCTCACAAACACACCTACCTTATTGTCCCTTCCCTTCTGCCATACTTGTCTCACCCCCTCCTCTCTGTCCCAGAGGAGTATGTGCGTCTGCTACAGGTTCGTGGCAAGAGTGTTCTGGTTCACTGGTGGTTCTACCCTGACAGCTATGATAGTGTGGTACGTCATGCGGAGGTGGGTGGGGCAGCTCCCGAGACCACGCCTTCTCCTCCCTCACAGTGGTGGGTGAGCAGCAGATGGCTGGAGGACACTGATAGTTTCAATGAGTGGATGAACGAGGAAGACTATGAACTGATGGCTGTGGTGAGGGAGGGGGCAGGGAGTTAGCTCTATGAACTGATGGCTGCAGTGAGGGAGGGGGCGGGAATTAGCTTAGTAGCTTTGTTCTCGGGCTGATCTGTCTGTACTACCCTCTCCTCTTGGCCTACTCTCAAGAGGTATTGCACGACTAAGAGCACATGTTCATTGTATGTCTCCAATACTGTGTGCAGGACAGCCGGCTACAGCAAACTGCTCCCTACCTCGGTAAGTACCAACTCATCTGTTGTTTGAAGCAAATACCCACCCTGTGTGTCCTTGGCTGACCTCTGGCACTTGGAGGCTGACATGAACTGAAAATGCATGACTGTTACTGTTTGCTGCAGGGCTGACACGAAGGAAGTTTTACAAGGCGTCCCCACCTCCCCCTTCCTCCCCTCAACAGGAGGCTCCTGAGCTAGGTAATAGAGATGATCAAACATATTGACTCACTCTTTTCTCCACTGTTGACCCTCCACCACCTCCCTCCAGGTCGCCGTGAGCGTGTCGCAAGAGAAGGCGTACACCTTCTCCTTCACCTCCAGAGAACCAAGCTAAAAAAGCACGAAAGAGGTTGGCAGTAACTTGGGGATAAAGTGGACAACCATAGGAACTGAGGGTTTAACTGACCCCTCATCCATTTCCTCTCTCTCTTCTCTCAGTCGCAGTCGTCGTGCTGCCGCCAAAGTCAGGGAAGAAGAAGAGGAGGAGTAAGTCACAAGTTCTGTCAATGGAGAAATGTCGACAAATTGTATAGTCATGTCCGTTAGTCATTCATTGCCCATGCACTCATAATCACCTCCTCAGTGATGTAACAAAGGACCTACCCAACCCTCCACCCGCCCCAAAGGTAGAGGAGGTCACTAGAGAGGAGGAGTCCAGGGAAGGTAACCATGACAACCACCACTCCAATTAATGCCAACTTGAGGTACACCTTGTCTGTTCCCCAGTGACCCCCACAGGCAGTGGTAGTAAGCTGGTCGAGCTGACAGCCACCCCGGCACCGGCTGAACCGGCGGAGCCACCACCTCCACCTCCATCACAGCAGTCGCAGCCCATGGAGACGCAGGACCAGTCAGCACCAGTAAGAGGCCAGATCATGTTGAATTTACAAGTAGTGTCTGAGGCATAAGCTGCCTCCCTCTTAGCCTGTGAGAGATCTCTTCTAGTCTGTCTGTAACTATTTTTATAATGTGATTTACTTTACCTCTGTAGCTCCGTATCTGACCACATGTCTAGTGAGCTTTCTCCTTCCCTGTCTCCCCACCTTCCCTTCCCTGTCTCTCCGCCTTCCCTCCTCCCCACCTTCCCTCCTCCTTCAGCCTGTGAAGGATATCACTGCTCCCAGTCCTGCCAGTTCTGAGCAGTCAGCAACTCAACACCCTGCGCCAGCCCCAGCCTCCCAGCAAGACAGTAAGCCTCACTTCACTTCTAGTATCTTCAGACCCTATATAGTTTGGCACAAGGTAGACGTCAAGGATGTCATACTATACTGCTTTGTATACTATGGCATGCCCAGTAAAGTGAGAGCTTCATTTAGTGAGTGCATAAAAGTCTCACTCAGCTTTTCATTGTGGATTCGCCCCACGTGTTTCTGTGTGTTAGTTTAGTGCATGCCTCCCCTCCCCCCAGCCCCACGTGTTTCTTCATTCAAGAGTGGATTGTCAGAGACATGCTTCACTAGCGACCACTTCCAGTGAAGGGACCCGCACAGCAGATGACAGTGGGTGTGATCTCGAGTTTGAGGGGATTGCCCCTGCTGTGATGAGGCTTCAGCAGCGACTGGAGGAGGTAGAGGGTTTGGTGGACAGGGACATGACAAAGGATTCGTCCGACGAAGAGGAGGGGGAGGAGGAGAGAGTGCATGTGTTAAGGTGGGTTGGAAAATGCTTATGTGTTGGGAATTGAGTTTCTAACTAATTCTGTGTAAAATCAGATATAACCATTATACCTAGGCAACACAGTTTATCTATCTCTCACTGGGAAGGCACAAATTGACCATGTAACCCCCCACCCCCCTGGGGGGTGGGGGGTGGGGAAATAGACTGGTAAAACCTTGGGGAAATCGAGTTGAGTAGCTACAGCCACTAGGTATAGTTTAGACTGGTAGCAGAATAGACTTTCATTTTGAGCTGAGATTGATCCTTTGATAACAACAGTAGCTAGCATCATATGTTTGTATTGTGGTGCAGGATGTAATGAATACAAAGTTATGTTATTAATTACTGTTGTGTGTATAATTACCAGAGTGCATTGGACCAGTCAATTGCATGGGTCATGCACTTATGCATACTTTTATCTTCTTATTCGCTCCACCTCTTCCTCTATCACCCTCCCCACACACACATGTAGGCGAGATGATGTTAAGAGACGTCATGAGGTTGCAAGAACATCAGTGGGGAGTCACTGGGTCTGGTTAGAACACCGTGTGGCGGAGCTAAACAAGCAGATATGTCGACTGGACAACATCATACAGCGGAGGCCAGGTCGAGAGAACTTTGTCTTTGCCACGCCCCCCTCCTCCGCATGTGTGTGTTCGATACCAAACGGTGCGCTGGCCAACAGGGACCTGTTGTCTGTGACTGGTCTTCATCGTCACAAGGGGAGGGTTGTGAACGGGTTCAACCATCACACCTCCTCCACGCCCTCCTTCACACCTCTGCTGCTGGCTGACAGTGTGCTGGGGTCTCGGCTACAGGTAAGGTATGGGGGGACAGAGAGAAGGTGGGGAAAGGTACCATTTATAAGTGAATTTGGAAACTTCTTATTTTTATCGTACCTGCCCCTACACTGACTGCTCTGTTGCATCATTTGAGCCCTGCAATAGCTCAGCATGTTGGCTATACCTCATTTGTACCCTCACGTGCAATAAAGGAGAAAATAGAGAAGGAGGAGTGACTGTTGTGGCTTACAGTAGTTTGGCAGACATTGAAGTAAAGTTCCCGGATGTTAGTTTAGCCAGGTAGTAACGCACCACTAATGTGTGGAGTGGTCCCTCATTTTGGGGCGGTTTACTGTTGTTGTGTTTGTTTGGACATTCTCTCCGAGTGGGAGTGCAGTCAGAACGGTTGGCAGTCGGCCGGCTGATGTGTAGTCGGTACATGTTCCTGACCAGATGGCATTCTAGTGAATACACAATTCTGTGTGTGTTGTTGGAAAACGTCAACCTCTTCCTCCATCCTCCTCCTCACCTTTCATACCTTCATCTGTTCATCTCCCCCCTCCTTCCCTTCCTCCTCCCTTCCTCCCTCCCTTCCTTCCTCCCTTCCTCCCTCCCTTCCTCCCTTCCTCCCTTCCTCCCTTCCTCCCTTCCTCCCTCCCTCCCTCCCTTCCTCCCTTCCTCCCTTCCTCCCTTCCTCCCTTCCTCCCTTCCTCCCTTCCTCCCTCCCTCCCTCCCTTCCTCCTTCCCTTCCTCCCTTCCTTCCTCCCTCCCTCCCTTCCTCCCTTCCTCCCTCCCTCCCTCCCTTCCTCCTTCCCTTCCTCCCTTCCTTCCTCCCTCCCTCCCTTCCTCACACCCAGGTGAAGGATCTTCTTTCCTCCTCTTCAGTCAGTCAGTAAAAATTTCCCTGTGATTCTCGAGGAGGAGGGAGCCATAGCTGTGCCAGAACCAGGTATGCAGCACAACCTCATCCAGTAATGTGACCTAACCCTCTCCCTCTCCTTCCTCCCTCTCGCTGCTCTCTTTCTTTCTTTCTTCCCGCCATCCCCACTGTAGACCGCTGGAGAGAAGGGCTCGTCGGAAAGTCGTACAGATCCATCATCACAGGATGAGACAGTCTCGAGTCAACCCCTCCTTCCACCCGCAGCTCTCTTTACCAGAACGTCAGACACTGGAGCATGTTGGGGCCATGTTGGCCTTGCTCACAGGTCCATGCCAGCTTTTCATCACTTCTCATATTGCAAGCTATGGAAAGCTGGGCGTAGGGCCCTGGGTTAGGTTACACTTACGGAAGACAAGGGTACAAGTTCGGGCAGGGGGCTGTTTCCAGAGAGAGCACTGTTGGAGAAGGTACACTGTGCTGTCTGACTCAATGAGCCTCCATGTACCTCCACCCTAACCCTTATGTTGCCTGCCATGTTTGTGTAACTGCATATTAGCACATTTGTGTATGCTACTGTCAGTATTGGCATTGCGGTGGGTTGTGGCTAATCTGTACATAACTTTAATTGGTTGGTTGTTGTGTAGTAAGGGCATGACATGGGCTGGAGAAATTGACTGTTGATTTTATGGGAAAGTTGAGGCAATATCAGCCAATAAGCCATGTTTACAGATCAGATTTCACTGATAGTATTAAATTCTATTGTGTAGAGCTTCCGTCCCGGGTATTATTGGACGCTGCTGTTCAGTGAGTCATGACTGAACACTCTTACGCACAACTTCCATTGAGCAAAAGGTAAATACACTCCTAGTCCATGCAAATTAGATCACAGATTTTGTGTATGTTGCACACATTTTCCGGTGGGTTTGAGTACCCAGGTCTGTTAATTGACACTGGCTTTCTTCTTTCTCACAAAATGAAAACTGGTTGACGTTTTGTCTTTTAAGTTGCAACCAATTTTGGGCAGGAGTAGCCATGCAGTTGATGTGTTACAAGGTTCTGTGTTCGTGGGTAGTCATGGCAACTACTAGGGAGGGTTCATGCAACGACACGTGACCTATACACTAAGCTTTCGTAACTACATCAACGTCCTACCTCATGAGAAAATGAAGCTTAAGGATTACAGAGTTTTGAAAAGCAATTGCTGTATTGTGGAGACCCTCAGAGGAGTTTGCAAATTGTAGGCTCACTACTTTGTGTGTTCTGTCCATGAGTCCACAGATGTACACATGAACCAAGTGTATACTCTGTGATGATTAGTGTGCCATTGTTGTCATAACAACCACCAAAGAATGTTTGAATTGTGTGCAGTTGTAAGGCTGTGTGTGTTTAAGCTGTTAGCCAAGTAATGAATAAATTGTGTTGTGAATACTCTGTAAGTGAATCCACTGCACTCTAAAATTGATATCCCACCCCTTACCCTCATCCCTCCCCCCTCACTCCTCACCCCCTCACACACTTACCCCCTCACCACTGCTGTATAGACGCAAGGCTGCTTCATCACTTACCCCTGTCTCCAGAGCAAGTGAGTCATGCGATAGAAAATTATTAATTGGTAGATTTATGACAGAATTAGAACAATTTGATTGGTGGATTTTCTGATTGGTGAATGCATTATAGTGGGTCCCTGTGCACCTGTTTACACTCTGAAACTAAAAATGGCTTCCAGTGGATAAGTGTGTTTGTGGTGTGCATTTCAGTGGTTGTAGTGTGTGCAGGGAACAGCCCTTCTTTGTGAGGACATCTGCTCTGAGCCTTAAGGTGGCACAGTACCCTGTATTTTTAAGGTCAACAAACCTGGAATCCAAGCTGATAGACTTCTTTGTCTTGTTAAAATTTTAGCGCACAGTCTGTTTTGAGAGTCTCAAACCGTTCACGGTCCGTAAAATTGGGGATTTTCCCCGTTTCCTGTCGGCATTGCCATCCAATAATCAGTTTATAATTTAAGATGTGGCCTGGCGGCACCCTTCATGTGATGGTTGGAACTTTGAAAATAAGCTTAGATCGACTTAAAAAAAAAAAACAAAAAAAAAAAAGGAGTTTAGTAGAGTGCTGTAGTGTCAGTAGCTGTGAGTAGTGCGTAATGTCTGCTTGTGAAAGCAAGCTTGCGTCTAGAAGAAGCAGAAAGGCCACAGTGGCCAAGACTGTGTTTGTTGAGTAGGCCCAGGTCTCGCGGCCGTATGCCTAGCCTAGTTGGTGACCGTGGCCAGGTGCTTCAAGTGCTGGGATGGGCTTTAACTAGAATACGCAATTTATCGTTGGTGCTACAGTCTGACAGCCAAGGGAGCTGAACGGTGGCTGTGTGTGGAACAGAGCCGTGAGTTGTTTAGCGACATAAGGGAGAGAGGTGGGGCTAGTAATGCTTGCTTCCACTCGTGAATGAGCCCCTCCTGTAGACAAGCTGTGAATTTTTTAAAATGTGCATTCATTTTGGTGCAGTCAAAGTTGTCCATTCCAAGAGTAGTGACAAACATGAGTCTAGCCTGACTTTGAGAGTACCTCTGAACAAAAGCTGGCATAGATTGTTCTGAGATACATTGGTGGTTGGGACGCTACCTACAGTGAGCGTGTAGATGCGTCCATCGAGTGGCAATTTGGGGTTCATGAATATATTAATGAGCTACTAAAACCCTTTTTAAAATTAGGCAAAGCAAGATTGCCCTAAAGCAAACCCTAATCCTGGAACTAGGAGTAACCCTGGTCCTGACTGTAACCCAGGTTTATGTTTTCGTTAACCTCCGCCGAGTGACGACCATGCCACCTTAATAGGACTTCCCCCTCCTGACCATATTGTTTGGCTCCCTCCTCCCCTCCCCTTCCCCTCTTCCCCTCCTCCCCTCCCCTTCCTTTCTCCTCCCTTCCTACTCCTTCCTCCTCTCCTCCCCTCCCTT